>MJUU01069462.1:0-11053 GCA_002080025.1 Modiolus philippinarum | reverse complement strand
TGTGTCAAAGAGACAACGACCCAAAGGGTCGTTTATTGTACAAATCCTATAGATTGAAGATAACCCTTTAACCCCTAAACGCACAAGAAAGTTTTGTGAATCCCTGCGCTTTCTTGTTTTCTATTGCTAACTTGACACTGTTCTTTGAAATAAAAGTATCAATTTGTTAAATGAATTGTATTCAAGGAAAGTACCATTTAAAGTCTTTGAAAAAAAAATCAATTTTTATAACAGTTAGAAAATGACAATCATATTATCTGCCGAGGTGTCAAGTATAACGTACTCTTAATTTATTGCTGTGTAATGTTTAGACGAATACATTGCTTAAAATTGTCTAAAGGTATTAACTTCTGAAAACAGTAATTGTACATAGATTGTTCTTATTTTTAAAAATATTATTTGTAAATGTTGTACTTTGAACAATACAATATAAATAATATTAGTGTGTGAAGTTTGTTTCTGCCTTTATATCCTGATTCAATGTCGCAAAACAGCAATATCAGATATGTAAAATGCATCAAATAAAGGTAAAGAGAAGCTACAACTCTAATAGGAAATCCAAAACAATCACAAGTTTACCAAAAATAGCGATGTCTATACAACACGAAAAGACAAAAACAAATATAGCATGAACAAAAATACAAAAGAAATGAAATGGACGATAGACAACAACATTAACAACATCAACAAAAAGTAAAAAAAGGAAGTAAAAAGTTCAGAGTGACAACTGAAATAAACGTACAACAAAGAAACAATAGACATCATAAGGATAGAAGTCAAAGTCCCCATAGAATCGTCAATGGAAAAAGACAACATGAATGACAAAGACAAATGAAAGCAAAAGACAACAACGGAAATAACAAAATAGAAAGAAAGAAGGATTAAACTAAGAACTAGAGGCAACAGAATTGACAAAAAGAAAAAGAGACAGAAAAAAATAAACAAAAAAACATAAAAAAAAACATAAAAAAAGCATTAAAAAAAAACAAAAACAAAAAAAAAACACAAACAAACAAACAAACAAACAAACAAAACAAAACAAAAAACATACAAAACAAAAAAAAAACAAAAAAAACAAAACAAAACAAAACAAAACAAAAAAAAAAACAAGATGCTTTCGTATTTCGTATTTCTCACCTGGCCAAGGCTGATATCGACAGCAAATTTAATCCCAATATTTACGGGTCTTATTTGTAAAGTTTTTTGATACACCTCATCCAAAATAGCCTTATAGTTCATCATGTTCTTCTTTCATAATTGATGATGTTGTTATACCAAATCCATTTAGAAGTATTTCAATTGAAATTTCATATGTAAGAAGGCTTGATATCATAGTCAACGGAAATTATGTCCTTAGCTAGCTGTCAGTAACTGCGAGTATTTGTTCGGACAGTACCTGTGTGTATTGTCTTCATGTTTTATGTACTTCATTGTAAGGGTACTCGTCTTGAGAAGTTGGACTTTATTCTAGTTTGATTTTTACTGTGAGCCTTTTTGTGTATTTATTTTTAGCCATTCACCACACATAGGGGGAGGGTTTGGATCCAAGAAAACGAGTTTAACCCCACCGCAATTTTTGCGCCTGTCCCAAGTCAGGAATATGTTGGTCATTGGTTTGTCCATGTCTTCTTTTAAAATTTTAGTTTCTTGATATTTGGGTTATTGGATGTGGTTTGTTTCCATTGATTTATTCACTTTTTTACCCTTTCGGGGCCATTTAGGGCTTACTATATGGTGTGAGGTTCCTCACTGTGTTGAAGATCATATGGTGACCCCTAGATGTTTTGTTTTGGGTCGTTTTAACCTGGACATGGGATGTTGTCTCCTTGACATTTACCCCATTTCCTTTCTTTTTCATAGCTATCTTCACCACCGACAAAGTATTGTTCCATTTTGCCAAATGCTTTCAGAGGAGAAGATATTTGAATAATTTATGTCTTCCCATATGGCCTATTGTTAAACTAGATTCCGTGATGGCGTCCATCTTGGATGAGATACAGACTTGCCCGACACATTCTTTAATAGTACCACCCCAGGACTACTAGCAGTGGGGCAAAGTTTTATTCCCTGGGTTTTGCGGCTACGGAGAAGATCTTGAATGTTTTCCCATAGGGACCCACGTTAAACTATGTTCCCCGCTGTTGGCCATCTTTATGTGATGGGTACGTTACGGACACATTTTTCAAAGATGCAAACTAGAGACCATTGTGCCTAAGTTTAGTTCCAATTGACAAAGTAGTTTCATGAGAAGAGATCTTTGAATATGTTTTCCTTAGGGTCCAATGTTAAATAAGTTCCTCGTTAGCGGCCATTTTGGATGAGGTGCAGACTTGCTGGACACATTTTGCTAAAGGGGACCAACCGAGGACCATTGTAACTAAGTTTAGTTCCAATTTGATGAGTGCTTTTAGAGGAAACCTTTGAATGATAAGTTGTTGATGGATGGAGGTCGCACACCCAGTGATTGGAAAATCCAGTCCTATCTAAAGCGAGTTGAGCTAAAAAAGCATCAGAAATGAAAGTGTAAATTAAAACAGAAATGGCAATATTACAACAGAAATAACAAAGAAAAACAGATTATATAAAGTGCAAGGACACAGAATAAACAAAGAGTTCCAAGGACAAGAGAAAACAAATTAAAAACGACAAGAGAAAACAAATTAACAAGGACAAAGAGAAAACAAAAGTAACAAAGACAAGAGAAAACCAAAGTAACAAGGACAAAGAGAAAACAAAGTAACAAGGACAAAGAGAAAACAAATGTAACAAGGACAAAGAGAAAACAAAAGTAACAAGGACAAAGAGAAAACCAAAGTAACAAGGACAAAGAGAAAACAAAAGTAACAAGGACAAAGAGAAAACAAAGTAACAAGGACAAAGAGAAAACAAAGTAACAAGGACAAAAGGAAAACAAAGTAACAAGGACAAAGAGAAAACCAAAGTAACAAGGACAAAGTGAAAACCAAAGTAACAAAGACAAAGAGAGAACCAAAGTAACAAGGACAAAGAGAAAACAAAGTAACAAGGACAAAGAGAAAACAAAAGTAACAAGGACAAAGAAAAAACCAAAGTAACAAGGACAAAGAGAAAACCAAAGTAACAAGGACAAAGAGAAAACCAAAGTAACAAGGACAAAGAGAAAACAAAAGTAACAAGGACAAAGAGAAAACCAAAGTAACAAGGACAAAGAGAAAACTAAAGCAACAAGGACAAAGAAAAAACAAAAGTACCAAGGACAAGAGAAAACCAAAGTAACAAGGACAAAGAGAAAACAAAGTAACAAGGACAAAGAGAAAACAAAAGTAACAAGGACAAAGAAAACAAAGTAACAAGGACAAAGAGAAAACCAAAGCAACAAGGACAAGAGAAAACAAAAGTTACAAGGACAAGAGAAAACCAAAGTAACAAGGACAAAGAGAAAACAAAGTAACAGGGTCAAGAGAAAAACAAAAGTTACGAGGACAAGAAAAAACAAGTTAACTAGAACAAAGAGAAAACAAAAGTAACAAGGACAAGAGAAAACAAAAGTAACAAGGACAAAGAGAAAACAGAAGTTACAAGGACAAAGAGAAAACAAAAGTAACAAGGACAAAGAGAAAACCAAAGCAACAAGGACAAGAGAAAACAAAAGTAACAAGGACAAGAGAAAACAAAAGTAACAAGGACAAGAGAAAACAAAAGTAACAAGGACAAAGAGAAAACCGAAGCAACAAGAACAAGACAAAGCAAAAGTAACAAGGACAAGAGAAAACAAAAGTAACAAGGACAGGAGAAAACAAAAGTAACAAAGAAAAAGAGAAAACAAAAGTAACAAGGACAAGAGAAAACAAAAGTAAAAAGTACAAAAGAAAAACAAAAGTTACAAGGACAAGAGAAAATAAAAGTAACAGGGAAAAGAGAAAACAAAAGTAACAGGGACAAGAGGAAGCAAAAGTTACAAGGACAAGAGAAAACAAAACTAACAAGGACAAGAGAAAACAAAAGTAACAAGGACAAGAGAAAACAAAGTAACAAAGAAAAAGAGAAAACAAAAGTAACAGGGACAAGAGAAAACAAAAGTAACAGGGACAAGAGAAAAACAAAACTAACAAGGACAAGAGAAAACAAAGTAACAAAGAAAAAAGAAAACAAAAGTAACAGGGACAAAAGAAAACAAAGTAACAAAGAAAAAAGAAAACAAAAGTAACAGGGACAAAAGAAAACAAAACTAACAAAGACAAGAGAAAACAAAAGTAACAAGGACAAGACAAACAAAAGTAACAAGGACAAGAGAAACAAAGTAACAAAGAAAAAGAGAAAACAAAAGTAACAGGGACAAGAGAAAACAAAAGTTACAAGGACAAGAGAAAACAAAAGTAACAGGGACAAGAAAAAAACAAAAGTAACAAGGACAAGAGAAAACAAAAGTTACAAGGACAGGAGAAAACAAAAGTTACAAGGACAAGAGAAAACAAAAGTAACAAGGACAAGAGAAAACAAAGTAACTGGACAAAGAGATAACAAAAGAAAAAGACAAAAATACAAGAGAAATAACAAGGAATAAGACAAACAAAGTCTCAACAAAAATTTCTAAAACAGAAAAAAACATATATAACAAGAAAAAAAGAACATATTTTATGACAACAGAAATGTCAAGGACACAAAGGCAACATAAATGACCAATTCACACAACAGAAATGACAAAGACACACAGCCAATAGAAATAACAACAACACATAGACGACATTTATTAAAAGGCCACAGCCACAACAGAAACGACAAGGACATTCAGCCAACAGACAACAGATATGGTAATGACATACAGATAAAAGAAATCACAAAGGCATTAAGATAACAGATATTCTATTGACAAGGACACAACAGAATTGACAATGACATACAAAAGAAATGACAGACACACATACAACAGAAATGAAAAAGACACACAGCAAATAGAAATTTCAAAAACGAACACAAATAAATGGCAAGGACATATATTGTACAAAATGATAAGAACATAAAGTCAAACGGATTGACAAGGACACAAAGACAATATAAATAATTAACACAGACAATAAAAAAGCCATACAGACACCAGAAATGACAATGCATACATGCTTAAGAAATGACAATGCATACAGGCTTAAGAAATGACACAGACACAAAGGCAAAAGAAATGCCACAGACATATAAACGAAATGCGTGCCACAGTCACAAAGAAACATTAATTGTAAGGCCATACAGACAAAGAAAATGACAGACAAACACCCGAAAGAAATCAAAAGGAGACACAGAGACAAAAATGAAGAGTACACAGAGACAACAGAAATCACAAGGCCACACAGACAACAGAAATGACATGGACACACAGACAACAGAAATGACAGGGACACACAGACAACAGAAATGACAAAGACACACAGACAACATAAATGACAAGTACACAACAGAAATAATAAGGACACACAGACAACAGAAATGACAAGGACATAAAGAAAACAGAAATGACAAGGACACACAGAAAACAGAAATGACAAGAGCACACAGACAACATACACGACAAGAACATAGAGACAACAGGAATGACGAGAACACACACATAGATAACAGAAATCAGAAGAACACACACAGACGACAGCCATGAAAAGGAGCACACAATAAAAAAAAAGATTGTTCTAACAAACATGCAACAAGAATGACATGGACATATACAGACAACAGAATAATAAAGCCATACAGGTAAGAAAAACGACACAAGTAACATAAATCATATGTATTCACAGAAAACAGCAATAAAAAGAAACTTAGACAAAATAAATTCAGACAAAAGCCATGCCAAAGACACACAGACAACAGAATTGACAAAGACACACAAGCAACAGAAATGACAATGAACCAAACAAAAATGACAGGGACACACAGTCATAATAAATGATGAGGAACAAATAGACAACAGAAATGCCAAGGACATGCAGACAACAGAAATGGGAAGAATGATGACAACAACAACAAATAAAGTCGAAGATGCAGCAGGAATATCCAAGACAAACAGAAAACAAAAAACAAAAGAAGCAAAAAAAAAAAACAAAACAAAACAAAACAAGACAAAACAAACAAACAAATAAACAAACAAACAAAAAAGAACAAAACAAAAACTAAAAACAAGGAAACAGGAATGAGAAAGACATGTACATACACAACGGAAGTGGCAAGGTTATAGAAATAACACAAGTGATAAAGACACATAGAAAATATAAATCACAAGGACACATTGACATTTCAAGGAGCATACAAACATGAGGACAAAAGACATGTTAAGGGAGAAAAGACATGTCAAGGGACAAACAGACAACAGAAATGAAAGACATACAGAGTAAAAATATAACAAGGATACACAGCCAAAGAAATAGACATGAACATTCAGATAATGGAAAAGACAACGGCATACAGAAATTACATGGACAAACAAAAAAAGTTAAAAGACACAGGAAAGGAAAACGACTAGCACACAGACAACACACGAAAAGAGCACACAGTCAACACAAATGACAAGGACACTCAAACAACAGATATGACAGGGCACACAGACACACAGACATCAGAAATGACAAGAACATACAGATGACAGAACTGAAAAGGATCTACAAAAAGTCGAAAATGGCAACGACGCAAAGACCAAGAAATGACAAGAAAAACAGACATCAAAAACAAGGCTACAATGACAATAGAAATGACAATGCCATAAAGACAGCAGAAATGTGAAGGACATACAGGCAGCAAAAGACAAATACACACAAAATGGACAAGGATACATTTACAATAGAAATGACATAAAAAAAAAAAAACTAACAAGGAATCACAGACAAAAGACATTTAACACCCACATAGTATATAGATGGTTTTCAGTTTATATTTGTCGAGGTGGTACCGGAAATGACGTCATCGTAGTCACGTTGACCAGAATAGTCACATGACCTGAAACGAAAGTCTTAAGTGAATTCCGATGACGTCATTTCCGACACCACCTCGCACGACCTCGACAAATACTAACCAAAAACCACTGTCCTTGTCATATATTTTGCTTGTTGGTGTTGATATGTCTTTGAATCACGAAACCCCATATACAACCGGATGTGGATCAAGATGAAGCCCTGAACGGCCATTTTGATCGGATAGGATGTTATAGTTCAACACATGACTCCGCGGGGGTATTGAATAACATTATAACGTAACGCATGCAAAACCATCGGTTCGATGGTACCCTATAGATCGGAAGAGGTAAGTGTCTTGTATAACAGTTTAAGCAACGGCATGCGCAACCCGAAGTTGGCGTTTCTGGAATTTCCCTAGTCGGAACGACTCGTGCGTACTCGTTCGGATGTTTTTGGCGGTTGTCATTATGTTGTAAATCTGAGCATGTCTTTCCGTTTTCTGAGAAGAGATAACTCTTGGTGGTAGTTTAGTTGCATTCATGAAAGGGGAGATAATTTTTAGTCCTTAACAATTGTTGCAAAGGAGGTAACTCAGTAATCGTTGACCTATTTAGTCTGCTATACGAGGTTTTGTTGTTTATATTTTGTTAAATACTATGCTCGTGAATTGCTCACAATTGTGATTTTGTGCTTATTTCAATATTCGTCGGGGGTTGTGGTGGAGGTGAGAGTGGTTTTCGTGGTTGTTAGGCTTTTGTTATGGATATAAAGGTTACAATTGGGCTAGCCTGATGAGCTTCAATGTTTGATTTTCTTGTGATATTATGTTACTTACAACTGTTTACTCGACTCACGGTCCATGCTCACATGACTCACGAGTATGCTCACAGGACTCACAAGTTTCCCACAAGTGCTCATAACTGTGCTCGCGCACTCATTTCAATATTCGTTTGAAGTGGTGGGATGATGAGTTTTTAAACACTGATATAATCTTCTTCAGGTCTGTCAATTCATACGGTGTAAGGGTAACACCTGAGTGTGTAGGAAACAATGTCCATTCTTCACTGGAAACAAAATACTTTCTCAAACAAATATTTTACTGAGATGCTTAAATGATGACATACATATATTCTCCCAAATGGTATGACCAGTCTAAAGGTTTTCTAATTTTCAATCTGAATCAAGTCGTTCACTGTATCTGTAAAATCACATAGGATTATCCAATTGAGTAACGATAAGCAGAATTCCGCTTTGGTTTGAACATAGTCTCTTTCTAAAAACTTTAGGCCCACTCTCTTTGTTCCATGCTATTCTGTCAACTCTGCATATCGTCTCTTCCAAACGGCATCTTCAAGAAATTTTGAGTGCCAATATCCTTTTTGGTTGGTTATCTCATCCTGTTAGGAGTGGTTACTCTTACTCACGAGCATATGTTAGATTTCTTTATAGTTTTCTGAGCTATATCGGTCTTTGGCATGATTGATGAGAAGCTTCATTTCCTTTAACTTTCATACTTAACCTATGTGCTTATTGGTCTGTAAATTATGTAAAACAGTTTTGGATTGGTTGATTTTTCTCCATTCTGATGGTTCAATCCATTGCTAATCGAGGCCTATGACAGGTTGAATTTCATGTTAATTGATTGATCCATATTATGTACAGCTTCAATGCAACTTTAGCTGTTTATTTCTGCTATCACTTAATAATAACTTGTCCAGACGCTCTATCCTTGTATTCTTCACAATACAAACGAGTGAATGTATACAACACATGTAATCGTCTAGTATTCACTCCAATCCTCAAACATAGCTATTATTAGTATATGCTTGTATATCTCAAGACTGTCCATGGTTATTGGACAAAACCGGTCAGTGCATTTTTATATATTGAATCCATATATATCTATGGCAGTTTCTTGTTTGTTAACTTACTTACTTGAAATTTGATTGGTTGGGATTTTCTCAAATCTTATTGGTCAGCATTATGTGTACCTCCAATTAAGTTTTTCCACAAGACAAATTACCCTGAAATATCCAATAATCACTCAAGAGTTGCTAATACTCATGAGGTGGTAATGAATTACTGACGACTGTGCTCGCATGCTCATTTCACCATTCGGTGGTTGTGGTGGTGGTGGTGGTGGTGGTGAGAGCCGTGATGGCTGGTGATCTTACCATATCCAAACCAAAATTTAACCCTAACTCTAACACTTTCCCTAACCCTATCCATATTCATATTCATATTCATAACCGTAATGTGCCCTATCAATACTCTTACACTTATATTAACCATAGTTGAAAAATCAGTGTTCTTCTGTCTCCAAAATAGGATATATACATGGAACTTCAAAACAAATGATGAATTTGTCTAATGTTCAACTCTTACCAAAGTAGGTGTCAGCTTCGGGGTCACATGTTGAACTATGACGTCATACGCGATCAAAATGGCCGAATAGAGCGATAACCTTTTATATATTATGAGCAATAAAATTATTTCCGGTCATATGACTTCCGCTTCAGACCACTTTAATTCCTTTGGCACTACTTCCGCTAACATCACTTCCGGTCCATGTCTCTTCCGGTGACATTATTTCCGGTACAACCTCGCACCGTCTCTACAAAAACCAACCATCTATTATACTACTACTAAGGACATACAGACCAGAGAAAGAAGAAAGCCACACAGACAGAATTGACAAGAATACAAATACAATAAGTACACACGGACCACAAAAATAAGAATACAAATACAATAAGCACACACAGACCACAAAAATAAGAAGGCCTAACAGACATAAAACCGACAAGGAAATACAGACATTAGAGAGCCACACGAGAATAGAAAAGGCACAAACAAAATAAATTATATAAACAGAACGACAAAAGAATTGATAAAGACACAAAGACAACAGTGATAACAAAGACACACAGACAAAAGAATTCAAAAAGACAAACAAACGACAAAAATGTGAAGGACACACAGACAACAGACATTTAAAATCTACAGGCAATATAATTGAAAAGGAGAAACAGACAATAGAAATAATAAGAACACCCAGATAAAAAATTACACGAATAAAGAGACTAAAGGAATTACAAAGATACACAGTCAACAAAAAAAAAATCAACAGAAATATTAAGGACAAGTAGACAGCAGGACCTACAGGCAACAGAAATAACAACATTGCACAAACAACAAAAAAGACAAAGGGTGCATTGAATAAATTAATGAGAAGGACACACAGACTCAACAAAAATGACAAGGACACATGGACAAAGAAAATGACAAGGCGTGCATAGACAACAGAAATTACAATGGCATAGACAAAAAACACACACACACAAGCACAGAAATAACAAGAACATACATACAAAAGATGACGAGGGCACATAAGCAACAGGAAAAGGAAAGGAAAATACAAGAAATGATAAACACAGACACCAGCAATAAAAATAAAGCACTTACAACGGAAATGGCATGGACATACACACCATTCCATTAAAAACGTCAAAGAAAACAGAATTTACTAGGCCATCCAAACAACAGATACGACAAGAATACGAAGACCGCAGAAGTTGACATTTAGAAAAAATATATAATAATTATATATTCTTTTTGGAACCTTACAATATCTAAATTTTTGTAAATTTTGTTGAAACTAAGGAGTATCTCCCTCATGCAAAGCTCTGTCCTTAGCTGATTTTGGCTTTACACTTAGATCATTTTGGTCATTTGTTCTCTATCAGTTTTAAACATCTTTGAGTTCATGGTCTTCCGAACGTTTAAATTTTATCTGCATTGAAGAGACATAAATTGTCGAAATGCGCATATGCAGAAAGTAAATTCACAGTAACTTCGGTATTTAGTTATTTGTTACCACTGGGTCGATGCCACTGCTGGTGGACTGTAAGTCCCCGAGGGTATTCACCGGCCCAGTAGTCAGTACTTCGGTGCTGACACGAAAGCCGATTATTTTTGGAACCTTACAATATCTAAATTTTTGTAAATTTTGTTGAAACTAAGGAGTATCTCCCTCACGCAAAGCTCTGTCCTTAGCTGATTTTGGCTTTACACTTAGATCATTTTGGTTATTTTTTCTCTATCAGTTTTAAACATCTTTGAGTTCATGGTCTTCCAAACGT
>MJUU01069455.1:123902-137275 GCA_002080025.1 Modiolus philippinarum | reverse complement strand
AGATGTCACAACAGTGATGGTTCGAATCCCGGAGAGGGAACTACCAATGTGCAGATCTAACAATGTTGGGCTGATTTTCAGACGTATATATAAATAATTCATCAAGCCCAGTATAATGTCTCACGATATTATCCATTGGACAGGTATAGTATGAAGAGTTGTCACATACTTCAGACAACTATATAAAAATTATAACTTTGTGTGGCGGCATTCCTTGTCGAAAGACATTGAATCCTCTCTGCTATACACACAGCTGATCTGCACGAGCACCTATACATCATGTACTGCGTTACAACCCTAGATTAAACCTACGAGGAGGTATCACCCGGTTACCGAAAGCTATATTTTTATATAGCCTAGGTAGCCGCGTGGTCTAGGGCGCTGGACGTAGTGCAGGCGGTGTTGCCATAGATGTCACAACAGTGATGGTTCGAATCCCGGAGAGGGAACTACCAATGTGCAGATCTAACAATGTTGGGCTGATTTTCAGACGTATATATAAATAATTCATCAAGCCCAGTATAATGTCTCACGATATTATCCATTGGACAGGTATAGTATGAAGAGTTGTCACATACTTCAGACAACTATATAAATATTATAACTTTGTGTGGCGGCATTCCTTGTCGAAAGACATTAGATCCTCTCTGCTATACACACAGCTGATCTGCACGAGCACCTATACATCATGTACTGCGTTACAACCCTAGATTAAACCTACGAGGAGGTATCACCCGGTTACCGAAAGCTATATTTTTATATAGCCTAGGTAGCCGCGTGGTCTAGGGCGCTGGACGTAGTGCAGGCGATGTTGCCACAGATGTCACAACAGTGATGGTTCGAATCCCGGAGAGGGAACTACCAATGTGCAGATCTAACAATGTTGGGCTGATTTTCATATACGTTTGAAAATCGGCCCATCATTGTTAGATCTGTACATTGGTAGTTCCCTCTCTGGGATTCGAACCATCACTGCTGTGACATCTATATATAGGGCTAATAACAAGATTACCAAACATAATTGTCAAGAGTCAAAGTCCGTGAAGCAAAAAAATATTGCAAAATGTAAATTCTTAGTGTCATTTTTAATTCTCCTATCTTTATTGCAGAGAGAAGATTCCACCCATCATGCAAATGTTTTATTATGTGTATTTCTGTTTTCCGTTTTGCCGTTTGTACCAGCCTCGAATCTTCTTTTCCGAGTAGGATTTGTTTTAGCAGAAAGAACATTGTACTTACCAAGGTAAGACAAATGTAGGATCGTACGATACGAGTAGGTCGTGATATTCCGAAGAGGACTTGTACTTACCAAAGAACCTTTCCATGGATATGTTTATCACTTGATAATCACGAGGTTTTATTGGCAATTATTGTCCAATGGCTATTTGTATTTATAGTGAAAGTATGATTATACAACCTCTTTCATGACTTTTTCAGCAATATTTTGCAAAAATTTACCAAAATTTAACTTATTATCAGTAAATAGTTAATTTTCCTAATACCCTTCAATATCCCTCTATGAGGCTACAAATTTAAGACAAAAATGTAGCTCACCCACAATGCCAAAAGACATGATAATTACCAATAATTAGATACCGAAGTTACTGTGTCTCTGCGCATTTCGAGAATTTATACTTCTTAAGTGCAGATAAATTCTAAACGTTTGGAAGACCATAAACCCAAAGATGTAAAAAAAAATGATAGAGAACAAATAGCCAATATAATCTAAATGTAAAGCCAAAATTAGCTAAGGACAGAACTTTGCATGTGGTATGAAAAATGAAGAATGCTACAGCTGTATAGGTATTTAGTAAGATGTTCTAGAATACACGTTTTGTTTTCCAAGGGAAGACGAATGTACCATCCTGCAGTCGTATAGGGTTACGGTCAGATGTACTTCTTAGGCATTGTAGGTACCAAGGAAAGCAACATTTAGCATCCTACTTTCCAGAGGATTAGGTTCAATTGTTCTTCAAAGAATGTTGTACGTACCAAGGGTAGACAAATGTATCATCCTGCAGTCCTCCAGGATTAGAGTCAGAAGAAAGTTTTGTTAGTATTGAAGATACATGATTTTGTGACAATGGTCCTTTGTAAACTAAAAAAATGTCCGTTTTTTCATAGATATGATAGTGCTACAGAGTTAGTAATATAATCCAACCTTCCGTATGCACAAAAGAAGCACGAATTCTCTTTTTGTGAAGTTCCTTGGTACAATGCGACAGGAACTATATTTTTCACCCATTGAACTGTTTCCTGTAATCCTATTTTTTTTTTTAGATAACACTTTTTTTTAATATCGACAACAAAATTATTAATATTGTCGTATAATCAATTTCACAATAGTTGAATAAGTTTAATTTAATTTTTACTCAGGATTTACTTTGACTAATTTCAAAAGAAAACAATAAGCACACCTGTATCATTACTACTTGTTAAAATGTTTGATCAAAGAATTAATGACCTAGAGCAAATTATCTCTGAATAATTTTAAAAAAATAATCGTAAGAAATTATTTATGTTGTTAAAAGACATTTGAGATTAACCTGTTAACATTACCATGTCTATACGATGATTCATGCGAAAATGGCTAAAAGCAATACATAAAAATAAAAATAAAGTGTGATTGATTTGAATTTATTCTAATAATTAAATGAACCAAACATTAAAGAAAACAATTTAGTGCATGGAAAAATGGAACTTACTGCCAGTCTGATTGTGTTAAGGATGCGCGTTGTGCCGTTTTAGATGAATTAATCAAGAAGAATTTTAGTGATGCAAAAATAGAAAATAGAACAAAAAATGTAGAATTTTTTGCCAATCTTGTTGTGTTACGGATGCTTGTCGTTCCATTTTAGTTCAAAATATTCAAGAAGTATTTTAATGACACAGAAATAGAAAATAGAACTAAAGGTGTCAAATTTATTGCCAGTCTAGTTGTGTTACAGATGTTCGTTGTTCCAATTAATACATTAATACATGACCCTAAAAGGTGAAAGATAGCATGGATCCGATGAAAAAAGTATCAAGTTTTCAAACGTTCGAAAGTCTTATGTGAAAAATGTGTCTAGTGCAAAAATTCTCGAGAAACTATAAACCATACCATTTATAAAGCAGATATTTGACACCTATAAAATATAAAGCAAAGGTTCAGTTTTGATATTTTGTTGACTATCACTCAAGCCCTAAAACTGAATATATATTGTTCAAAATTCATAACTGATGTGTTAAAATATATAAAGGGCTAGCTGTGAGAGCTATAAAAGTCAACATCCCTCCTAGTGATGTAATAATATACTCGGGTATTATATTTATAACTGAATGTTTTTTATTTGTAAAAAAGATGTAATAAAATTAATATTTAATATCTAAGACGCTTAAACCGACATTTTACAACAGTACCTTTATCATGTTTATACATAACTGACAATATATTTTTTATATGTGTTGTTGAAAATAAAGTTAAGTCAAGTTCCAGTCCTTGAATTTCAATAGATTACAAACTAGATTTTCAAGTACTAGTATTTAAGATTTTTATTTCTTAAATATTTCGATAGCATAATGAAAATTTTAAGTTTTTTACTCTCACTGCTGGCGAATTTTACTGTGTAATTAATAAGGGAAATCCCATCAGAAAATAAAGTAACTTGAACATTTATTGTCTTTCATTCGAAAGAAATATTTTATATTAAAATCAGCTATGACATTGACCGTTTAAATATTCGAAAACAAAATAATCAAAATTTGTTTTCTTAAAAGAAAACTTATACCAACAATGGTTTATTTTTATATCAGAGCAATTTTGAGATAGCATTTGCATTCTTATATCGCAAAGATATACCTTTTGCTTACAAAACTGGTATCTAAATATTAAATTGTAAACAAAAAGAGACAACAATAGGATATGAGTAAATGCACATGCAACAAAAAAGGCTCTACAGATAATGAGAAAAATAAGCAAAAGAACAACGCTTTTATTGTTGTTCTTCATGTTGAAGTCACTATGAGGCCTTCAAGAATGAGTTTTACTCATACCTCAAAGGAAGTTCAAGACGGTACCTCGTTTCAGCGGAAAGCATGTCTTTCATTTTGGCTGACAAAAATGACTTTCGTACATTTAGAAGAAACTATTTGAAATATAATTTAAAAAATGGGAAAAACCTAATACTGTTGAACGTTTCTATAAACATAAGCATCCCATAAGAATGAAGCTTTTTCGTAAAAAAATACAGCATCAAAATTAAATAGAGATGCTGCAGAGGTTTAAAAGACTGAAAGATAATGAGCGTAATCAATGACAAATACAATAAGACTTCCAGGCTTTGTCTTGCTATGTATTTGTAGAGACTTTGCTTCATGTGCATTTACTCCATAAAAATCTTCTGTTTAAATCGGTACTTTTATCATTAAATCATCTTTATATCATTATTAAGCAATTATTTGAAAATATGGCGGTAATTATCTACTAAAAATACTATCAAGACGTATTAAAGCTTTACAGTACTGTGCTAAGATATTTCATTTTTAAAAGTTTTTATACTTTTTCTTTAAATTCTTTCATAATTGAAATAAATTGAATGTTTACGTCGCTTTTAAGTTTGACTCGTGTAGCTTTTTACTAATTAATTATTTATGACATAAAGTTATAAATATTAAATAACTAAATAGCGAAGTTACTGTGAATTTACTTTCTGCATATGTTAAATATTAAATAAATTTTGTTTAATATTGCAATAAAGTAACCTGGGCGTGCAAAATTAACATATTGTAACAATGGATTCATATCAGGACACAAAAAAGCAAGACATAGCATTGTGATGGTCAGGGCTTACATATCGGTAGTAAAGTTACACTTCGCATTTGGTCATCATTTTGTTGAAAACGGAAACCAATTTTGCCCGGGACAAATATGGATATGTAAAAAAATATGCATAAATACATCAATACAGACATTAAATCTTGATAGCACCTGTAGGTTATAAATCTAATGGCTTAATTTGTCAACGATATTAATTTTCACCATCCTGAACACACACACTTAAGGTGTGGAATAAATTTAGATTTCATAAAGTACATTTTTGTCATTTTCTTCTAGACAACAAAACATTAGTACACAAGATTTTCTCTTTCTTTTTGATTAAAATCTTACAAATAGTGATGTTTCTAAAAAGTTTACGATTGTTTGTTTATGCCATGTTCTTAGCTACTGAAACCTAATTTTTGACAAAATGATATGAAGTGGACATGTCAAAATTACTGGAAAAGATATCAGAATCAATTGGGCTTCCCATTGAATCTAATAACATGATATTATATCCAAGCAGTGCAATTGAATTACAAAAGAGCAGGCTTACCCTTACAGGGCACCTGCTGACACATCTGTTTATTTTTGTTTTGTTTTTTTTATTTATTAATATTATTTATTAACATTTTTTTTTAACCTTTTTTTTTAAGAATTTCAAACTATTAGAGAATCATTTTTTGAGGCATTTGTATTATGATATGTTTATTTTGTTTGCGTCATTAGTAATCCTTAAATTGCCAGGGATTCTTTATTAATGTTTTTTTTTTTATTTATTATCTTTATTCCTTTTTAAATTTACAAATAAGGTGGGAAATGCCCTGGAAAATTTGTCATGACCACACATTCAGGCAGAATAGTATTCTTAAATTTATTTGCGAATTCGGATTTGAATTTAAAAAAAAACAACATCACAATAGCAATTTTCAATTTAATTCGGCTGTATAAGTCATGTATTTTGTTGGAACAGCCGTAAGAAAACAGACCATGTTGGTATAGGAGACTCTCAAAATTGGTAGAGATGGACAACTCGACAGACTTTCCTATCGTAAATTTTCCAATTATGCGTGGTTTTTTTAGGGGATGGGGTCATATTTTTGCTAGACCATCCTCCGAATTCCAGTAGTAACCCAAACGCAGGTTTATTGTTTCTTATTTTAGAAAAAAGTTACCCTCACTTAAATTTAGAAATGTAACTCGATTGTTGCTTTCAAGCAGACTTTATTTATTATAAGTCAATAACTTGAAGTATAATTGCTAAATGCTTATGCAATTTTGATTCAATATTCCTGTTACAGGGGAAGCCTGTGGTTTGGTTTTAGTACTTTCCCTTTTACAAGGACACCCTAATTCGGTGTTTTCACATATTATTATGATGTTAACACTAGGGATGGGATGTTGTCTCATTGACATTTCCCCAATTTCCTTTTTTCTTATATATTTCAGCATTGGTTATTGTATGCTGATTGCTTATAGCGTATGTGTCATTTATGATCAATTTCCTAAGTTGAGTCATCAAGTCATAATTGCATATGTTTTCCTTGTGATCTTACTGTTGTGCAAAACGTGGACACAGAATCAAGTGTGGAACTCAAGAGAATCTCTTTTCAAGTAAGTAAGTTTTGAAAGTAAAAACGATATGCATCTTATATACTTTGAAATAGTCTTTAAAACAGTCTCAAAAACAATTAGTTATGATAACGTTACATTAAGTATTGATGTTGACAGTTTCGTTGCAAATGCGTATATTAGCACAATGAAGTAAAATCATAAAGAGTAGTTAAACACGGGATTTACGTTTAACATGTAAATTTTTTTTTAATTTTTTACAATTTTTTATTGTTGATTTTTATCATAAAATCGTGGTCAGTAACAGGTAAATGGCTGAAACTCCATGAAATAAAAAGGGGATTACAGGAAACATCTATAATAGTAGAAAAATACAATCACATGCTTCTATCTGCCAGGAAACTACAAAGAAATCTCCTTGACATTTACCCCATTTCCTTTCTTTTTCATACAGATAAAAAGAGGACAATCTTTAACAACGATAGGAACTAGGGCAGCCCGATACATTAATCATGTGCAGGAATTTCCCGTGCGTTTATTTCCTTGATGCAGACCAGTGCTGTCGTAATATTTATTTAATATGTTTAGTGATGTTAACATATCAACATACAACTATGTGTAAAGTATCCCAGCATACAGAAATACTCATTTGTGCCTAACAAAGATAAATATATAAAAACAATTATTAGAGACAGCTCAAGACACTGAATATTAATGCTCTGACATGTTTTTGACATGCTTATTAGATTTTGTTTTAATTTTCAATATCCTTAGACCCCATCACAACAAATGAAATATGGTTTATCGAAGTGTTTACTAATTTGTTATCTCATAAATTTTACAGAGTAATGACATTAAAACTTTTCTTTATATAGTCATATGCATATTTATTATTTTATTGTTTAGCACTAACTTTACTCTGTCTAATTTTTCTAATATTTTTATCATCATGGTTCAGGATCTTATGTTTTTGGCATCATTCCCTTGGCTGGTTTCTTAAAAAAAATAAATGTTTAAGAGATATTACTTTCAACATAATGATAAGGTCCTTGTCTACAGAGTTGAACTTGGAGCCAGTTAACAAGTACAGTGATCAATTTTTAATATTTGTCGTCTTATATTGAGCAAACAAGTAATTAAACTATAGGTATCATGCTTTTTAGCTATTAATTTAATTTTTTAAATGTGTTTACGCAAGAAGATGATCAATGACTATATTAAGTACATTGGCTAGTCACTAAGCTAATATTTGCGTGTCTTTCATCTCAAGTCTCAGAAGTGAACAAACAGGATTTCCGGCAACAATCTTCTTTTACTTCTGTTTATTTAAAACAAGATCGAGATATTCAATCTAAGTGAAGATCAATATTTTTTCCATTATTGTGGCCATTTAAGCACATTTAATATATTTTTGTGCGACCTGACATACAAATATGGTTTGGACTGAAAGGGGTATATTTATTTATTCTGTAATACATTTAATGCTCTGTTGATGGACTGTTAATCCCCTAGGATACTCACCAACCCATCAGTCAGTACTTCGGTGCTGGCCCAAAAAACTGACTTATTTTGAAACTTGAAATATACAACAAAAAATGTTTAAACTTAAAAGTATCTCCCTCATACATAGCCCTGTCCTTACCCGAATTTTGGCTTTACTATTACGATCCTTTCAGTCATTTGTTTTCTATTAACTTTAATAAATATTTCATGTTGTGGATTTTCAAATATTTTGATGTCTGTAGTGAAGAGACATAAGTTGTGCAAATACTCGTCTGTAGAAACTAAATTTACAGTAACTCAGTATATTGTTATTCCAGGTGGCTAATTCATCACATTCTTCAATTTGTGTCAGATTTCAGAACTTCTCGACTTTTTCCACTTTAATATGGCTTCAATAATTTTGCACACGGATCCTCCGGATTTTGATTTAACAATGTCTTCTATAGGTCAAGTTAAGACACCTGACAAGTTTTCATAAAATTCTTGATATAACTTCCTAGCTTTCTTAAGAAAAATATTCCTAATGTTAAATAAAATGAAAATCCAGAGAGATTCATTTCCTGCCAAATTTTTTTATGTCTTGTGTCTCTGTTATATATTTCTTTTTACCATTTCATTTAGTCTACAATGTTCAATCGATTAAAATAGGTTTTAAGAAATCCTTGATATAAACAACATCAGGAATGAGCCTCCTTAAATCAGATCTTGACATTTTGTCATTCAACCGGGAACATCTGTATAAATAGCATATTACAGCTTTATTTTCAGCGAACAAGAACAAAAGTAAGAGTTAATCGTCCATGCGAAAAAAATAGGGTCGCTCAAGTTTGGAGGCCTGAACGGGATGAAAATCAACTTTTTAATATCAACTGTTGCATTCAAACAATTCGCTGATATGTTATTTTAGGTCGGGTGTACGGGTGTTACCAAAGAACGCAAAAGTGCACTATAACTTTGCAAATTATTTAAAAGATGAAGGCTTACATGAGGATGCAATACAGGAGTATCAGATAGCAATCAGGTATCTTATCTTTTATTGTTCTGGTGTTCCAAAACTGACAAAAGTCTCCGTGGTTGTAAAATGTATACTTCCACATTATTAAGTTATTCAATACTAACACATTTGCTATGGGGAACAGAATAAATAATTTTAAATATAATAGGAAATCGATTAAAAAACCTTATGTCTATTAACAATGATGTCGGAATATTACGAAAAAAACTTCTCAAATGAATATGAATGTGTATACTAAAACCTTGTTTACTCTTAAGTTAGATGCCATCGATTCAAATTAAGATCCATTATTTTCAAACCCGTTTATGCTCATATTTGAGATATTTTAATCGATTGCGATCGATCACAATCATTTTATATGGTTCTCACCAGAATCGATTGCGATAGATTGCATACTTATTTTAAACCATTTGAATCAATCGCAATCGATCCCAATTGTTCACACTATACATGTAGCTCTAATCGTCTATTTGAATCGACCATTTTTAGCCCAACTTTTTTATCGGACCAAAAAAGATCGATTTTAATTGATCAACTTTTGAATTTCGTAGTCCTCCAGGATCATTTTGATGGGAATATTTTCATATTGTTAACTTTTTACGTATTTTAATATCACATGACGCGATGCAGTACTTGGTACTATGGACTCGAATAAAAAGGAAATTTCTGTCTATGTTCAGATAAAAATATTTTGTACGACACTTAGTGTAACAAATTCGTGGGGCTTTATTGAAAGGTAAAAAATGGATAAAAGAGAGACAAACGCTAGCGTGATGCTTTCACAGAGTTTCAATTTTGAGATGTGTACGGCTGAAATTCATAGCAGCACTTGATTTCAAAATACCACCTTGTGGATAAGGGGGAACTGAATCCTTTGAAACTGCATTTGATGAGGAATTGTATGATCAGAAGGAAGAATTGTAAAATGAATTCATTTATTACGTATTTTGTGTCGGAGTTGAGGCTCTCTGATTTAATAACGGTTTTCATCAATAAATTCAATTTTAGATTATATCCTGACCACGCAAGTGCTCATAACAATCTGGGAACTCTTCTATCAAACAGTACAGAAGCCGTTTTTCATTTTGAAAGAGCTTTACAGATCCTTCCTAATCACCAAGGTGCTTTTATAAATCTAGGAGCTAGAAAATTGTAAGTTGTATTTTTTTCAAATTTTAGGCACAATTGATTCATATTATTTATAGAGAATTGTAACTTAGCATTGTACTATTGTAAATATGGGGTAGAAAGGTACATAAAGGTTACAGAAAATAAAGTATCAAGGAATCAGAAATAATATCTTTATCACTACATGAAAAGGTCGTTTTATAAATATTTGCGTATAGACTCAAATGGGTTGTAAATATGACCGGTCATATTTGCAATATATATATACATATACGGGCATGGTTATAAATATTGGTGATGTGCATTTTAATGCAATACCATCGCAAATGTTTGTAAAAAATGGTTATATATTTATTACTATTTACGTTCAGTGTAAATCATTGGAAATAACCGTCAATTATTTGGAAATATTTGTTAACATTTTTAAATGTGCGTAAATATTGTAGATTTCCATAAATATTTACTACCATTAACAAACATCATTGAGACCGCAATGCCCGACATATTTACGACGATCTTAAACGACAGCAAATGTTGGACAAGTATTTACATTGTTTGCACACCCTTTTAAATGCCCTACAAACAATGCTCGATTGTTTAATAATATACAACCATAATGTCAAATGTTGGTAAATATTCTGTATTTGTTTCATTATTTCCAAGTCATTAACAAACATCATTGAGACCCCAATGCCCGACATATTTACGACGGTCCTAAACGACAGCAAATGTTGGACAAGTATTTACAATGTTTGCACACCCTTTTAAATGCCCTACAAATCATGCTGAATAGTTTAATAATTTAAATCGATATAGTCAAATGTTGGTAAATATTTTATATTTATTTCATTATTTTCAAGTCGTTACCAAACATCAGTGAGACCGTACTGCCCGACATATTTATAACGGTCCTAAATGACAGCAAATGTTTGTCAAATATTTGCAGGCGTTTCCTGTTGTCTCTTTTATTTCATTTGCAAACCATTTCAATTGTTCCACAAACCATGCTCAATTGTTTTAATGTACACCGATATTATTAAATATATTCTGTGTTTCGTCCGTTATAAAAAAAAACCAAACAAACAAAAAAACAAAAATAAAACAAAAATAAAAAAACCATAAAGGCCACAATGCTCTACACGGTTTTCAATTAGGTAGGAAAATCTCCCTCTATTTTCGGAATATTTAACACATTTAATTTCATTTGTTCCTTCGAAAGGATTTGTCGTTGTTTTTTTTAACATCAACCAAAACTAAACCAAGCCCTTAAAAGTGGACACAAATAACAAATGTAGTTACAAATTGACACAACCATTCAGTACAAAGTAGGTGTTCATGTAAGTGTACAAGAAAAAGACTACCCTGTTTAGATATGCAATCTGTACACCATTAAATGTCTAAAAAAAAGTTGAGATCGTAACAGAAAACGACAGTGCTTCAAAACAATGGTATGAAGGGGCGCCTTTAACTGTTGGAGACATAATAGAAACAGCTATAATAGTATTGAAGACACTTCACATCATTTGAAGGAAGATTGTCTCATGTTTACAATAGCACCTTTCTACACAAGAACCGATAATGGGAAGGGCAAACAATGAACGATCAAAACAGCTATTTTAGAGGGTAATAATTGGATTTTTCTCTCGTAGAACATACGTCATGTGTTTTGTTTAATCTTTAAAATGCAAAAGACAAATTCTCGTCGTAGTTTGAAATAGCTATCAGAATTCCGAATGTACTAAAGATCTATGTACTATAAAATAATTAAATAGACGATCCACACCATTAAGAAACAAGACAGAATATTACGATTTGAATGAATCTATTAAACTATTGATGTATGTTGTTAAATTATTTCATTTTTAAGGATAGATATCATGCAACGATTCTTTATCATCATGTTCAATAAAAAATAAACTGTAGATAAACTCCGCACTTTGCATATTATTATCGGATGAACATCTGGAAACAGTTGTCGTCTTCTAAATCCAAGTCTTAAGTCACGGGTTGTCTTTGTTATCTACACCCGTTTTAGATGTCACAGAACTCCTGTGGTGACAACAAATTTGTGAAAATTGACAAATCTGGATTTCAAATAACGAAAATACTCTATCCCATTTCAAAATTTGAACTGCCACCGGCGCCGTTTTGAAACTATACGGGCGTGAGTTACAAGTAAAGAAATTGTTAAACCGAAGACGATCGTGAAAACACAGAAAAAGATTAAATTATCACAAAACAAAACATATTCTTTACTTTATATATTTCGTGAATAAAATACATTTAAAATGGTTCTAGCTGTACAGTGAATAAAATGATTTTAATCAACTGTTGGTGCACGGAAAATTTCAAAATTTAAGTGAAGATACGAATTATAGGACGAATACCACCAAACTATGTTCTTTATCATCACAGAAAGTTTCATTTTCCTGTCTTTGGCTGAAGGTCAATAAATATGTATCTCAAATATCAGTCATATTTTATGATAAAGTTATTCATTACTTGACGACTTTTTTACTGTGTTCTTGTGTTAAATTTATTAATGAATTGATTCTGGGTACTTTTTGGTATTTGTACATAGATAAATTTCCGAATGAATACGAAAGCAACAATCAAAAACATAAATCCAGAAAACATGGCAATATAAGGATCTCACCAAGACTGAGAATATAAATGACAAGGCCCAAACTATAGTATAACACATCTATGGCAAGCAGCCCACAAAAACGCCAAAATGCCCCATGCAATAGTACCCCAAAACAGCATAAGATGTCGACATCAAAGGACGGTTATATTTCAGTTTTTATTTTTCAGAAATCGAAGTAAAGTCTGTACGATATTTGCCTGGTAATAAATTGACGGTCCTTTGTACAACACATTGCAAAAATAACAAAACAAAAAACAAAACAAAAAACAAACAAACAACAACAAAAAAAAACAAGCAAAAACAAAAACAAGACAAAACAAAAAAAAACTGACAGCAAAAAGACAAACGTGAAAAAAAGATAGGAACCCGGAAAGCCGGACTTAGCACCACAGCACTAGAAAAACAAGCGGCAGTTCTTTTAACCAGTTTATGGGTATCCAAACCTCCCATTTTTCTATCCCGTATTTGCAACTCTCTGTGAAAATTTTATCATTAAACATTTTGCATCTGAACAAGAAAGCAGAAATGTTGAATTAAAATGCCGCTTTGGTATGAGAAAATACTCGGCACAAATACACAACATAACTGAAAAAAAGAGAAAGCATACAGTGGAACGTCAATGCTGGCATTGCAAAGCAGTCGTACATATTCTTAATGACTATTAACGGTACGTCTAAACACCGCTAAGAAGGTTCTTAATGCACTTAGAA
>MJUU01069455.1:105102-117510 GCA_002080025.1 Modiolus philippinarum | reverse complement strand
AAATCCGTTTCATTTGCGAAGCATTTGTGTATGCTGTGAAAATGTTACATGCGCTTATTTTTTATCACAGTTGCAAATAAACAGGAAAATTCATTCTTTAAGTTGTTCTAAATAACTAAATACCGAAGTCACTGTGAATTTACTTTCTGCATATGCGCATTTCGACAACTTATGTCTCATCAGTGCAGATAAATCTAAATGTTTGGAAGACCATTAACTCAAAGATGTTTAAAAACTGATAGAGAACCAATAACCAAAGTGATCTAAATTTAAAGCCAAAATCAGCTAAGGACAGAGCTATGCATGAGGGAGATACTCCTTAGTTTTCAATAAAATTTACAAAATTTTAGATATTGGAAGGTTTCAAAAAATATTCGGCTTTCGGGTCAGCACCGAAATACTGACTACTGGGCTGGTGAATACCCTCGGGGACTTACAGTCCACCAGCAGTGGCATCGACCCAGTGGTAACAAATAATTGGTAATACAACCATTTGCTAACCTTCATAAAAATTTGAATTTAATTGCGTATGAAATTTTTAGGGCATAAAAAAATTTACTACCCAGCCAAATATGATATATTTCCCAAAAAATTACATACGTCTGTAAAACCCATTACTTATCCCCATTTGTGCATAATTTACACACCCACAATTATACAAATGGCATTGCGGTCTCAATGGTGTTTTTCACCCTTGTAAAACATCAGCAAATTTTCATATTTGTTGGTTATAAATATTAAACAAATAATTGCGCATAAGAGTAAACAAGGAGTAAATAACGGTCTTTCCTTATGTTTACTATATATTTACTTGGGTTGGTAAATCGGACTTTTCATGTAGTGTATCTTAATATGAATAGTTTTATGAGATGTGTTCAGGATTAACAACCGATCTTTCAAAACCTTTCAAAGAAAACATAAATCAGAAAATATTTCAGTTAGCGAAATGCCAAAATGAACTTGAATTTAATGCCATATATTAGCATGTTATAAAATGTAAGGAAAAATCATTTTGCAGTAGAATACTTTATTAACATATACTAAAATTTCACTAATAATTTTCTAGAAAATTGGCCGTTTCAAATTTTAATGCAATTTCCAAAACATATTTAAAAAACTGAAGTTTAAGTTTGCGTTAAACGAAACAGAAATGCATGTTCAAACACTGAAAATAACGAACAGTATACAACCATACCATGAAACACTGTAACAAAGTTTTGATAAGATTTTTTTTAATCTAGTCAACAGGGCAATAAAATGGAGGGTCTACAGCTGTTAGAAAAAGCTATGCAAATTGACCCCAATAACGTGGAAGCGTTGATGACACTGGGTGGTATGATGGCTCAGCTTAACCGTTGGAATGATGCAGAACAACTGTATAGAAAAGCTATAGTTGTGAAGCCTGACTTTGCTGAGGTTTATTTTCATTACGGGGCTTATCTACACTTAAAAGGTAGAATTATTTTTCAAATAAAAATATAGAACGGATTCAAAATTACTTCAATACACTGTTTGGTCTCATATGTTATTGCATTTACTTTACACCAGTGCAATTATTCAGGCTCCTTACCATCTAAGTATTGATTGAAAAAACTTTAATATGGCAAAACACGGCGACTTTCCTTTCAGGATTTATTCTGAAATTTCAATGAATCAATTTTGCCAGAACACGATTAGAAACTTGTAGATGATTTCTTGATGTCATAAAAATTTTTACTATTTATTTAGATATAAAGGTATTTGTCTCTGAAATCGCTGAACCATTTAAGACCTTTATATGAATCGCAGATGGTGTATATATTGAAGTGAATGTGTGAAATCAGCGATTTCTCTGAAAATTACTTGATTTGTTAAACTACTGACCATGATAGTGATTTTACAAACTCTTTGGAATTGCCAGAAAACATTGTCAGGAATTTACAAAATTACTGATCTGATAACTATAGGATGTCATGAAATTTTATACATTCATACAATTTTCTGGAACGTTTTGATGTATTGAAACAAATATAAAAACAAAAGTGACGTTTAAAAGGCATACAAAATTGAATTTTTTTTTCAATCAATAGTACAGTTTTCTAAACAATAAGTCATTTCCTTTTACATGATAGACGTCTTTTATTTCATTTGAAATAAAAACATGTCGAAATTGTTCAGCTTTTTCTCTGACGATTCAAATCACTAAATTCCGAACTTACTTTGAATTTAGTTTCTGCATATACACATTTCGACAACTTATGTCCCTTCAGTGGAGATAAAATCTAAAGGTTTAGAAGAACATTAGCTCAAAGATGTTTAAAACCTGATAGGGAACAAATAACCAATATGATCTAAATGTAAACCAAATTCAGCTAAGGACACAGCTTTGCATGAGATACTACTTAGTTGTCAACAAAATTTACAAAAATTTAAATATTACAAGGTTCGAAATAAAATCTCCTTTCCGATCAGCACTGAAGCACTGACTACTGGGCTGGTGAATACCCTCGGAAACTAACAGTCCACCAGTAGATTCATCAATCCATTGGTAACAAATAGCTAAATGTGGAACTTACTGTGAATTTAGTTTTTGCATCTGCACATTCGACAACTTATGTCTCTTCAGTGCAGATAAAATCTAAACGTTTGGCAGATCATTACCTTAAAGATGTTTAAAACCTGATATGATCTAAATGTAAAGCCAAAATAAGCTAAGGACGCAGCTTTGCATGAGGGAGATACTCCTTAGTTTTTAACAAAATTTATACCACAAGGTTTGGAATAGAATCGGCTTTTGAGTAAGCACCAAAGCACTGACTATTGGGCTGGTGAAAACCATTGGAGACTAACAGTCCACTTGTAGACACATCGATCCAGTGATAACAAATCACTTTATACCGAATTTACTGTAAATTTAGTTTCTGAATATGCGCATTTCGACAACTTATATCTCTTCAGGGCAGATAAAATCTAAACGTTTGGAAAAACATTTACTCAAAGATGTTAAAAACCTGGTAGAGAACAAATAACAAGTACGATCTAAATGTAAAGCCAAAATCAGCTAAGGACAGTGCAATGTATTCTAGATGAGTGTAATGTTTAAAATGCAAATATCAGCAGTGTGTCAAGGCCGACATATCAAGTTTTATGGTGTATCTTTTTTCTTTTCATCTTTCATTGCTCGTTATTATTCAAACCTTAATGTTGTGTTCTATATTTTTGTAAAACATTTCAATAACTGAAGTAAAGAGACATTAAGGTTTAAATGCATGTATCCTTTACAGGTGTTTAGAGTTCAACAACCATTCCATATTTGAGTCCATGTCCTATCGTTGCCGAATTTGGACAATTTGCAGTTATTTTACTAAATATCACCTCTAAAGGTGACATATCTTTTGGAATAAATCATGGAAGCAACTATGCTTAGATCGTTTCATAAAAAAATCATGTGAAGTAGGTCGTGACCAAATCCATGATGGTCGCTTACGCTAACATAGTTTATGATAAGAACATATGGTAAATGCAATTAAAGATTTTCACCGTTGCCACTGCTGGTGGACTGTTAGTCTCCGAGGGTATTCACCAAGCTAGTAGCCATTACTTCGATGCCGGCACGAAACCGATTTTATTTGCAAATTTGCAATAGCTTTATTCAAGAAAATTTATGAAAACTTAGGAGTATCCCCCTCTTTCATAGCCCTGTCCTTAGCTGATTTTTGGCTTACCTAATTAGATACTATTTGCAAATTGTTCTCTTTCAACTTTTACACAAATTTTGGTTGATGGATTTTGGCTTACCTATTTAGATACTATTTGCAATTTGTTCTCTTTCAACGTTTACATATTTTGGTTGATGGATTTCCCAATATTTTCATTTGATCTGCACTGATGAGACATAAGTTGTAGAAATGCTCATATGCAGAACCTAAATTCACAGCGACCTCGGTATATTTATTATTTCTCCACTCATACCAATCAACCACTCGGATTTAAGCTATGTACAATACTCTTTGAATTTTGTTGTCAATTATCGTGTGTGATATTAATTATAAATCAGAACTGGATACAGAACTAAAATGTGAAAATAAATTATCGAAAAATTCTGGTCATAGAGTGGTTGCAAATTATTCAACAAAGTTGAATTAATGGTAAAAATGCAAAACATGAATAATTTCGAAAATGATGTTAATAGACGGCTGATATTTGTTGTTTTGTAAACAGGGGATATAGAGATTGCGGTCCAGAATTATCAAAAAGCATTTTACCTGGATACTCACTATTCTATGGCCATGGTCAAGGCAGCAAGTGGTCTAAAACAGCTTGGTAAACTACACGAAGCAGAATCTCTCCTTAACAGGTGTGTTTTTTTTTAATTTTACATACTGAATATTTTTAACTATTATATAATTCCATCCTTAGTACACAAAACATGCCAGTTGAAAATGTTTGAATAGCTGTGTTTGTGGCCTTAACTATAAGTAACGTTTACTATAAGAAAAAACGATGTGTAGAGTATTAACAAATTCCAAAATGAGTTAAAAAGAGAGTTGTGCGTTAGAGTGAAACTCATCAATTCCCTTTTTTTTTATTGAAAACAAATATCAATCCATGCTTATATCGAAAGAGTATCTTTAAACTAGTCATGCTGTTTTGAGCCAAACTAGGACAATGATAGAAGCATTTTGATGTTGCAAAAGAAATATATTATTCAATGATGTCCACGATAAATCGTTTGAGGGCCATTTTTTTTAAATTGTTGGCACTAGAAATTCAACGTTTAGACACCATCGAAAAGGAAAGACAAGAAGTCCAGAATTAACCTTCTGTATTTCTGGCGCCTCAGATAATTTTAACACAGTATATCCTTTTTGTGTCTTATACTATTGTTGTCCTTAGCTGATTTTAGGCTTTTCTTTTTAGAACCTTTTTGGTTATTTGTTCTCTATCAGCTTTTACCAGTTTTTGGTTAATGGACTTCCAAATGTTTTGGTTTTATCTGCACTGATGAGACATAAGTTGTTGAAATGCGCATATGCAGAATATAAATGAACAGTAACTTCGGTATCTTTGTTATTTAAGTTTTTTATCCCTGAACCGAACCTGTCTTATAAATTAAGAAAGACGATCGTCTACCAATTATGGATATAAAAAAAACTAAATTACCTTTCATCTCTGATATTGTCTAAATATAAACGATTTCTTGTAAATTAAGAATTTCATCCAGAGCTCTAACATATTGAGTTTCAATTACGAATACATGAATTATAAATAAAAAAATACCGAAGCCACAGCCAATTTACTTTCTGCGTTCTAAATGATTTTCTATATATTTTACGCTAATGAAGCTATCTTAATAATCTATTTGATACTTTCCTTTTCAGGGTTTTGGTATATGATAGGAGTCCGTTAGCATTGGATATGTTAGGTCTGGTGTATTACCAGATGGGAAGAATGGCTGACTCCGTTAATGTTTATGAAGAAATTCTTAGAGCCAGTCCCAACAATACAGATTCAGTAACACATTATGTAATTATTTAGACATCACATCACATACTTGGGTAGCGCATATTGGTAGGCTATGTTTATATGCGGTTTCGGATTTAATGCTTTTTCAAAATAATGCTTAATCTGGATAAATGGTGATCACTGTCATAATAAGTAAATGCGAATTACTGTGAATTTAGTTTCTGTATATGCGCATTTCCACAAGTTATGTCTCTTTAGTGCATATAAAATCAAAATATTTGGAAGACCATATGACCAAAGATGTTTAAAAACTGGGAGAGAACAAATGTAAAGCCAAAATCAGCTAAGGACAGACCTTTGAATGAGGGAGATATTCCTTAGATTTCAACAAAATTTACAAAAATTTAGATATTGTAGGGTTCCAAGTAGAATCGGTTCAGCACCAAAGTACTGATTTCAGGGCTGGTGAACACCCTCAGGGACTAATAGTCCGCCATCAGAGGCATCTACCTAGTGGTAACAAATAACAAAATAGCGAAGTAACTGTGAATTTAGTTCTGCATATGGGCATTTTGACAACTTGTGTCTCTTTAGTGCAGATAAAATCAAATATGTGGAAGACGATGTTAAAAAAACTGAGAGAGAACACATAACCAATAAGATCTACATGGAAGACGATGTTAAAAAACTGAGAGAGAACAAATAACCAATAAGATCTACATGTAAAACCAAAATCAGATAAGGACAGAGCTTTGCATATATGAGTCATGCTAAATTGAAAATTAACAAAGAATTTGAATGCTTTTCCATTTTGCTAAATATCATAATGAGCTGTACAGAACATATATCGCAAATTGTTCACTTGTAATGTACAAATGATTATATAAAACATTTCCTGTCTTGCAATTGTTTTTAGTCCGCACAGTAACTACTTATAAAACAAATCAAAGCAAAACATTACATAAATTTTGAAACTGGTAACATCATAATGTGAACAACTTGAAGAGGCTGTTAAACTAAATTTTCATTTACAGGCGTTGGTTCTTTCTAATACCGGAGACCTTGACAGAGCACAAGATATGCTAATTAATGTTCTGCAACATAATCCTAGTCATATAGAGGCTTTAAATGGCCTAGCTACAATTCTTGGAAAGAACGGAAACCACGAAAAGGTAACTGTTGCAATTTTCAGTAGCTGTAACTTGGTTATTGCTTCTTTGTTTGGCACTTTTAGCTCCAGAGGGTATTCACCTGAGAGTATGCACAGCACTTGACGTTTGTCTAACTATTTCATATTTTGAAATATCTAATGGATACAAAAATTGAAAAAGGAAAAACATCTTGCTTCGCAGTTTTAGAAGATTTTTTTTATTTTCTCGTTTGCCTTCAATGCTGTTTTGGTCGTTTATTAAAATCAACAAATAGACCATCACAAGATATACTCATTCAATTTTAAAAATTGTACTAAATTAAAATTGGACTGGGAATAAAAATAGAAAAAAATATGGATTTCCAAAACTTAAATAGATAAGTCCTTTTGTTTTTTAAACTGTCAACCTGATTTCCATTTGGATTTGGAGAAAGGATAGAGTGTATATACATAAGACAAAATCTCAACAATGAGATATAATAGATTCTTTGGTTGTTTTCTCACTATTATGTTCACAATACCAATTTCATATTATTAGTTAATTATTTTTATTTCATGGCAAGTTAAAAAAGGTTAGTGCAGATAAAGGTACATCCCTAATATCTCAAAGATAATAAATGTTTAAAAAAACACAAAAGTACAGCAGAGGTATTCTTTCAAACAGTTCCTTTTAGTGCAAAACAAACAGTTCCAAGTTAGTATTTTGCCATTTGTATAATTTTTAATTTCTTTGTGTTCCATTTGACCCGTAAATAAATTTCATAGCAATTCGAACGATGTTTATATTTCCTCTTTCTGCATTATTTTGAAGTGGTTGTTGAATGTTAACTTGTATTTTTGCAGGCATTAGTGTATCTGAACCGGGCAATATTACTGCAGGAAAATTTAGATGACAAAACTCTACTAGAGAATATGTACTTTCAGCAAGGAAATCATTATAAAGATCTGAAGAAGTATAAAATGGCCTTGAAGGTAGAATTGAAAAGCATGAAAATATTTTTTGCATCTTTTTTAGCATTTACAAGCAAAATCAAATCTATTGGCGTTAACCTCTGCAAAGGTTGTATAGATTCGGTGTCGTCACGTGAAATTGAGAATGAAAGTTTCAATAGTAATTTGAAATTCGAAAACGAATTGTAACGGTGCTTACTTTTCTAACTCTGAGAAAAGTATCTCTGCAGATAAGCAACCGAGTCAGTATGTTTGGATAATGGCTGGAACATTGATTTTTTTCTGCCTTCCTTTTTCCTTTCTAATCCTGCATAGCTCTTTGAAAAACAACAAAAGTCGCAATAACAGTAAATGTCAGATCTGGAAATTGTCATTTAGACAGCTTAAGAATCTTCTGTTCGAGTAAAATTAATGCTTCGAAGGCCAGAAAATAAAAGTGTGCTTAGAATCTAAAGGACGCAGAAGTTCAGGGCATTTAAAATAAATCTCAAATCAGCTTATGGCAGAGCTCTTTAAGACGGAGAATAAGATTTCAAATTTGTAGTTGCTGTAAATTTTCATTATTGTCGGTTTTCCTACCAAAACGGAAGTACTCGGTGGTCATACCCTTATAGTCTCCATCTATCAACAGAAACATAGACTGATCGGTCATAAAATATCCAAGTACCGAAATGGTCATTCTGCAACTTATGTTCCAGTGGGAATAAAATAAAAAAAGCACGTTTGCAAGACCAGTATTCCAAATCTGTTTAAAAACAAGAAGAGTTAAATAAATACAAAATAAATTTCGAGTTATCCATTTTAGAAAGTGTTGCGTTCAGCGTTGCATGAAAATATTATATTATGTCTCATCTAAAATATTCTAATCAGTTTTCAAAGAGTGATGCCTTTTACAGATCTTAACATTTTGTTATTGTCTGAAAATAATGTGACAATTGATATTTTGAAGTTTTCATTGTATTATCGTATCTCTTCACTTTGTATTATCATTTTGTCACAAGAATACTAGTTTATACTTTGCATATTTATTGATAGAGTTATAAGAAAACGATAGAGCTTAATCCCAAGAGATCTACAGCACATGTTAACGTTGGTGCCATTTATCATCTAGAAGTGAGTAAAATATTTCAATCTCTTTTAGGAAGAAAAATCTCAGCCTATTATATATCTGCTACTAAGGAACACGATGTTTTCTACTTTAATGAAACATTAAGTTTCGGAAATTTATTTGTAGAACATGTACATGATCATGTTTTGCTGCAAATATCCACGAAAGACTTTGAACATGCTTAAATTCTTCGTGTCTCCATCTTCGTTTATTTTAGCATATCTTTAGTAGATCATAATCACAATAGGGATTGTACATGTGTTTTAATAACCACCTGGTATTCCCACGTCCTAACCAAATCAAATTTTCTAACTCTGCTTGCACCCCCTCTTCAAAATAAAACATTCTAACACGAGCATAAACTGCACGCAATTATGAAATAGGTCCTATTTTAGACACGTCGTACGAAATTTTGGAAATTTCCGATCAAGTTTCTCTTTCAAAAGGTCGACCAGTGCTTCACAATTATCAAAAAAAATTATAACTTAATTGCTTATTATATAACCTTAACATAGAATCCACATACTTACAATTTCAATGTCCCTTACGTTTCATAAAGCCATGAAATCTACGCCTACAGCCCCCATTAAATATTGACAAAAATTTTAAGATTTTGCTTGATATTATGCAAGTTCGCCGTCCTAGAATACCAGAGTGCATCATATTTCTCAATTCTGACAAACAGCTTTTCAATGTCCTTTTGCATATAATAAAAAACATGTTTGTAAACATGGTTTCACTAGCCAAACTATCACTTTTAAAAAGACCAAAAAAAATCTTTGCATATTTCCTTTTTAACTAAGTTTAGTATTTCTTTTGCTTATATTTATATTGATGAGTAAAAATGGCTATCAGTCAAAGGTTATTTCATGTGCTTTGTAAATTGTATATATAATAGCCATAATTGAGTTGGGTTAAAGTATATAAACTTCATATGCCATTAAAACCTATCTCAACTGCAAGAATTGTAAATCTTGTGTATTTTATATCTTTAACTTTGGCTATAATGAGACTTTCTTGAATATAAGCAACAGAATCTTTTCATGCCATAACATTTCATATGAACTGATCAGTGATACATGACACGAACGTCATAATAACATAGAAAACTCATAGTAAGTTAAACAGCTCAAAAGTTAAAACTTCTTGATCAAGTAGAACAAGTAGAATAATATACATAAAGTTTTTGTCCCAGAGTCAAAAAGGTTACGATTACCCGTAATGCTATTCAAAGATGAAATGGAAGTAAGTATATAATTTATGTTCTTCCAAGTACAAAGCTTGCAGATCAATCAGTACACATACAACTGACACACTAAATAGCACGATATATGAGAACTCTTCTATCTTTTCCCAAGATATAAAATTTAAACGTAATTAACTTAGTACATGTATAAAAGGTTCATATACATTATTCTGAAATAACATAACCCGAGTCTGCTTCTAACACACATACTTTTGTGTATTATTTTTTTTATCATTCTAATTGTCAGGGTGGCTTTGTAAAAGCACGAGAGCATTATCTAGAAGTATTGAAACTTGAACCTGCCAATTCCATAGCATTGCAGAACCTGGCAAAATTACCCGTAGTGAAACAGAAGAGTAAACTGAAAACTTGAAAAGGGAGAAAAGTTAATTAAACAAGAATAAATAACAAAGCAGTAAATGTAACGCCATGTGAGGGAGTACTGACACAATGATGTCGGATGGTAGTATAGAAAAGAAGATGTGAAAGTTCAATGTAGGAGCTTGATCCAGTCAGTACAGGACTATATCTAAATCCTTAGGCAATATTGAGAGATAGAGACGCAATCTATGTATATGAGTTCATAGAAATAACACTTTTAGAGATAGAACATATTGAAATATATATTCGTATACCTTCCTAGGTGGATGTTATCAGCGATAACGTTATCATTTATTTTGGAGAGGTGGTAAACTGCTGGAGATTTCGATGCCTTGTTTTTCTTTGTGGCATTGTTGTCGATAATTATGGTAATGGCTAGTTGTACGTCGGTAGTAGTCAGTAGAAGCAACAACGATTATGATACATTGAATTGGCAATATAATGGTAATGGCTAGTCGTACGTCGATAGTACTTAGTAGAAGCAACGACGTTAATCCACTTATATTATGATACATTGGATTGGCAATATTATGGTAATGGCTAGTTGTACATCGGTAGTATTTAGTAGAAGCAACAATGTTTCTCCACTTATATTATGATACATTGATTTTGCAACATCTTGACTGAAACTGAATCACTTTGTTATTGTGCTTATACATTTTATATTATGTTATCTATTTATTTGCTTGTTAAGTACTTTTGAATTAATGTTTTTATTATTATATTATGTAATTTACACATCTGGTGCTTTTACTACCAATAAATTGTTATCAATATATAATTATTGGACTTGCTGTAGTTCATACTGTCTACAGTCTTTTTAAAATATGTTATCCGAAGTACGACTTTGAATTTAGAACATTTAATAGAAATGAAGCATTTTCGTATTTTTTAGATTTCGCTGTGTCAGGTCTTGTTTTCTTCACATACATTTTCCAACAAAAAATTTCATTTAGTAAAATAATTCTTCTTAATGCTTTTGCGATAACACCAACAAAGGAATTTACTCTTTCGCACACAAAACAAGAGGCTCTCAAGAGCCTGTATCGCTCACCTGGACCATGGCTGACACAAAAGTCATTTCCAATAGGGTCCAATAAACTATGTTCCCTGCACGAGGACACCTTGGATTGGATGAAGACATGCCAAATGCAAATTTGAAGGGGGCCACCAAAGGACTTTTGTGATCAAGTTTATTTCTAATGGGATTGGTGATTTCAGAGACCTAATTCTTTTAATGGCATCCAATATAAACTATCTCAATGCTGGCAGCCATATTGGATGAAGTGTGGTCCTCCTGGATACCTTTATTGAAAGGTACCATCAATGTACCATTGTTTTCTAATTGGACACATTGTTTCAAAAAGGATCTTTAAATGTATTTGAATGTATCTATTTCAACCCATTTAAGACGACCTTTCAAAAATAATTTGGGCAGGGGTTTCCCTTATAATCTAGGTAATAATTATTGCCAAAATTAAAATATTACAAAGCCTTTCAAAAAAAAATTGGAGAACCGGGTTCTCCCTATTAACTAGTGTTTACATATTTCTGAAAACAAAACATAAAATTTAGCAGAATACTTTTTTTCTAAAACTTCTAAAACAGTTTTCTTGTCAAGTTTCCATGGCAACCGAAAGCTCCACCATCCATTACAACCCTTAACAGAACACAATTCCAAAAAATTTGGGCAGAGGTTCCACTTACTAGTATAATCAAGATAATACATATTGCTGAAACTAAAACATTCAGTCCCCCGTTTACAAATACATTTGGGCAGGGGTTCCCCTTGTAATCTAGTTTATACATAGTGCTGAAATCACAAATGAAATGTCTAGCAGAATACTTTATTTTCTAAAATTTCAGTTCTCTGGTCTAGTTTACATTCCATTTCAACCCATATCAGACCACAATTCAAATTAAAATTTGGATAGGGGTAACCATTAAGGGTCCAATGTTCAAACTATGTTCCTTGCTGGCAGCCATGTTGGATGAGGTATGGCCCTGTCAGATAATTTTTTTGAATAGGACCATCTAAGAACCATTATGGCTAAGTTTGGTGTAAATTGGACTAGTAGTTTATGAGAAGAAGATTTTTGAATGTCTTTTCCATAGTGTCCAATGTTA
>MJUU01069455.1:65736-96103 GCA_002080025.1 Modiolus philippinarum | reverse complement strand
CGGTCCCTTATTAAACTTGCACTCTGATTGAACCTTTTCCAACATAAATCACATTCAAACGGTTTATCTTCACTGAGTTTTCTCAAGTGTCTGTAGGTTACAATTCTTTCTTTATAACAATCATAAAGCTTTCATCAGCTTATATACTCATTAGCATTGGTTTTTCTTCGATGTGTACTCTCGTGTGTATCTGTAAGTCACAACACTTACAAAATCTTTTACCACATACATGACATACTTCACACATAAATGGTTTTCCACCATTGTGTGTCCCGATGGGTGTCTGTAACAATTAACCACCCTGACAAATAAAAAAAATTATGTAATCTGCATATTTGCAATTTCGGCCCCATTTGGCCCTCATAGCTCGGGAAAGAAACAAGTTATCAAAAATCTAATGATTACGCGCAATGTTTTTTTTTTTCATAAGGAATCCTGTGAATAAAAACTTCATCAAAATCTGACTAAAAATTTTATAAAAAAAAAATTGAGATTCGCCCTTTTTCGGCCCAATTTATCTCATGAATGGTACATGGGACGTGAAATCCGTTGACACGCTACTGATTAGAAATGTTCTTAGGAGTACTCTGAAAGAAATCCTATCAAAATCTGATAAACAAATAAATAAACAGTCAAATATATGAAAACACCAAATTTTGCCTTTTTGGTCCCTTTTTTAACAAACAAAAGGGACTACCATATCCAAAACCAATCCAAGCCTTCCTTTTGTGTGTGTTATAAATTCACAAGGATTGGTCGACTTGAATTTAAGTTACTGACCAAAGACAAAAGTGTCTACAAACGATGACAACGACGACGAAGACAGCACCATACCATTTTACAACCTCAAAATTTGTTGCGTTCGTCATCAAAAACATCACTGTATGTATATATTTCATTACGAGTGTGTATTCTCTTGTAATTTTAAATCAATACTACTACTTAATCCTTTATTACTTATATCCCATTATTATGATTCAGTGCATTTTTTACCTTTTAACATCCTTTTAAGGGTCTGATTCCCCATGTGAAAACTCCTATTTTTTCCCCCAAAAATATGTAAGGGACCGACCAAAGGGGGGGCTAAGGTTTTTCTCCAAAAAAAAATAATAATCTGGAGCCGATTTTATGTGAAAAAAATATTTTGCCCAAAAAAATAATGTTAATTTTGAAAAAATAAATAAATTGTATCCCGCAAAGCGCGAAATAAATTTGTCCAGAAAAAAAAACCATAACTCCTCCCCCTCCCCCCTTTTCAGGTTAAATGGTCGGTCCCTAAAAGTTCCCAATGGAGTTGAGCATTTAAATATTTATTTATTTTTTTTTATTATTTAGAATCCGTTAACAGAAATTTCTTTATTATTTAGTTCAGAGGCACACAGAAAGGATAAAAGTGGGGTTTTAAATCAACTAAAAAGATTTATTTTGCATTTTTTTTAATAGGCTAATGTAGAATAATGTATGCAATGGAACTATCATACGAAATTTCCCAAAATGGATGTTGCCGATGAAAAATTCCAATTTCAGGAGTTGGGGGCTTATTTTAATAAAAGTAGGAAAAGCCCTGTGATTCATTTCAAATGTGTTCTCATGTGTCTCCGTAGGGTACAATTCTCACTAAAACTTCTACCACAGACATCACACATATATTGTTTATCTCCAGTATGTGCTCTCATGTGTGCCTGTAATCCAGCACTCTGACTAAACTCTCTACCACACACGTCACATTTATAAGGAGTATCACCAGTGTGTATTCTCATGTGGGTCTTTAAGTTCCCATTCCTATTAAATCCTTTACCACATACATCACATTTAAATGGTTTATCTCCAATATGTGTGCTGATGTGTTTCTGCAGGTCACAATTTACAATAAAACTTTTCCCACAGACATTACATATATACGGTTTATATTCACTGTGTGTTTTCATGTGTTTCTTGAGCAAATGATTATCACTGAAGCTTTTGCCACATGTATCACATTTACACTGCTTTTCTCCTGAGTGTGCTCTCATGTGTGCCTGCAAGTTAGTATTCTGCCTAAATCCTTTACCACATAATTCACATTTATACGGTGTATCTCCAGTGTGTATTCTCATATGTGTCTTCAAGTTCCCATTAAAATTAAATCCTTTACCACATATATCACATTTAAACGGTTTATCACCATTCTGTATCTGTAACCAACCACTCTGGCCAAACCACGCACCACATACACCATATGCATTTGCTTTATAGCCAGTGTGTATTTTCGTGTGTGTTTTCAAATTACCTTTCCTATTAAACCTTTTACCGCATACATCACATTTATATGGTTTATCACCAATGTGTGTTGTAATGTGTGCCTGAAGGTTACCATTCACACTAAACTTTTTACCACAGACATTACATATATACGGTTTATCTCCGGAGTGTATTCTATTGTGTTTCTCGAAGACATTTTTATCACTAAATGCTTTACCACATGTATCACAATTATACGGTTTATCTCCATAGTGTGATCTCATGTGTTTCTGTAAGTTACCTTTCTGACAAAATACTTTACCACACACTTCACATTTATAAGGTGTATCTCCAGTGTGTATTCTCACGTGTGTCTTTAAGTTGCCTTTCTGATTAAATCCTTTGCCACATGTATCACATTTATACGGTTTATCTCCCGAGTGTGTTCTCGTGTGTTTCTGTAAGCTACTAGATTGACTAAATACTTTACTACACACTTCACATTTAAAAGGTGTATCTCCAGTGTGTATTCTCAAGTGTGTCGTTAAATTACCATTTTGATTAAATCCTTTACCACATATATCACATTTATACGGTTTATCCCCGGTATGTGTTCTCATGTGTATTTGTAGGTCACTGCTTACACTAAACTTCTCACCACATACGTCACATTTATACTGATTATCTCCGTGTGCTGTCATGTGCATCTCTAACAAGCCATAATGACTAAATCTTTTACCACATGTATCGCATATATACGGTTTGTCCAAAATGTGTGTTCTCAGGCGAGCTTGTAGGTCATCAATTTGAATAAATCCTTTACAATCATGATCATCAATATGGGTTTCAATGCGACCACTTTGGGTCACAAAACATAAAGTTTTGTCACCAGTTTGCAGAACTTTATCACTATTTAAGGTTTCAAAACATGGAATTATATTATCAGTTTCGGTTTTAACGAATTGACCTTTATCAACAGTTTTGGTTTCAACAGAAGACATTTTATCATGAGTTACTGTCCTGACACGTTGATCCTCATCATCAATTTCAGTTTTAAAACACTGACCTTGATAAGCAGTTTGGATTTCAAGACTTTCAGAGCTCATATCGCCGATTTCTGTTCTGACACACTGACCTTGATAAGCAGTTTGGATATCAAGACTTTCAGAGCTCATATCGCCGATTTCTGTACTGACTCTATGACCTTCGTCACAAATTTCGGTTTTGACACAAAGAGCATTATTACCAGTTTGATATTCATACAATTTCATATCGTGTTCATTGCAAAACCGTGTTTTTGTTTGTTCTTGCAAGATATATTGCGTCATCTCTGTGAATATAATCTGAAAATAAATATACAAATAACGTGAATGACATATTTCAAGTATCAAGTGAAAAATATATCCTTCATGTTTGTTTGGAGTTTATGATTAAAAATTTTGAAGGCCTTGTAGTAACAAATGCATCTGTGTCAATGGACATTATATGCCCTGCTAAAGATTATACTTTACTGATGAAAAACTTCGAGAATTAAGTGGTCTTTTGAGAGTTTGAAAATATTAACGAAAATTTGAATCAAAAACTTCTGCAATTTACTGGTTCTAAATGGCCGTTTTAACAAAACTAAATTCGAAAATGTGTGGTTGCTATGCAAAATTCCCCCCAAAAAGAAGTGTTTGAAAAATTACCCCAAAAAGAACTGTTTTTTTCAGAATTTTATAAAATATACCAGAATTTGAATAAAACATTTTTTGCAATTAAAATATTGCAAACACGTGTGCTGTAAAAAAGAAATTCAAAAATGTATGGTTGCTTGATTACATTCCCTAACTAAAATGGTCTTAGAGCATGTAGAGAGTATCATTAAAATTAACAATATTGGAATTCATAATTTTTGCTAACAAGGTCTTGAAAATTAATACTTTTACAGAAAAATAATCAAATTCACGTTGTTGCTGGGTAGAAATTCCCGAATGAAGTGGTCTTTGGTGTTTCAAACTAGAGCAGTCGCCGAATGGCAGCCAGTTATACCAACGCTCATTTAATCCTGAATAATCAATATGGTAAGTGCAAATTCAAGTGTGTGTTGACAAAATACAGGTGTGGACACAGTACAAGTGTGGACACAATACAAGTATGAACACTATGATATACCTCCCCCCTTTTTTCCAGAAAATATACAAAGTTGCAATAACTTTCTCAAAATTTGATGAATCAGACTAAAAATACCTGGTACCAGCTTCATAAGGTACTACACATTGTGACAAAATTTGAAAAAGATATTCTAAGGAGGGTCTGAGATTGCCTATTGACAAAAATTTTCCATATTGGTACTTAAGTACAAAAATATTGTAGTAGCCATGATTTTTTTCATAATTTAATGAATCAATCTGAAAATACCAGGTGAACATGTTTGTATGATAATAAACATACTGACAAAATTTCAAAAAGATATTCAGAAGGGTTTCCGAGATAAGCTTCAGAAAAATTTTTTTCAGTATAATCTAAGTGGAAAAATCCCAAAAATGCTATAACTTTTACAATAAAGGGCTATGCCGAGCGCAGCATGATACGGCCGCAGCATGTCGAACACTGAAACTTGAACGAGTGTAATTCAAAATACATGAGGACACAGTAAAGAGCTTGATACAGTAATTAAATGGACACAATAAAGAACTAGACCCAATAATTAGCTGCACACAAACTAATGCAAATATAACAAGAGCTGTCGCCAAATGGCAGCCAAATAAACCCCCCGCTCATTGAACCCTGAATCGATATGGTAAGTGCAAAATTAAGTTGGTGTGGACACAATACAGGTGTGGACACAGTACAAGTGTGGACACAATACAAGTATGGGCACAATGATTTAATCTTCAAGAAAGAACTTTTCACAAGGGTTCTAATGAAAACACTGTCTAAATCACACAAATATAAAATTCACCTTTTTTCAGCCTATTTGATAATTTTTACACATCTACATATAGTGTTCTTCCTTTGTCTAAAGTTTCATCAAAATCCTTCAAGTGGATTAAGAGGAGTTGTGCATACGAGGTAGCCCATACATAGGGAATCAATGAAAACTCGAAGTCGAATTATCTCCCCTTCCTGGTTTCTGACAATAATTATATTACTTCATGCACATCTCCATATAGTGTCCTTCCTTTGTGTAAAGTTTCATCAAAAGCCTTCAAATGGTTTATGAGGAGTTGCGCTTACGAGGTAACCCATAAATAGGGAATCAATGAAAAGTCAGTCAGATTATCTCCCCTTCCTGGTTTCAGACAATAATTATATTCCTTCATGCACATCTCCATATAGTGCACTTCCTTTGTGTAAAGTTTCATCAAAATCCTTCAAGTGGTTTAAGAGGAGTTGCGCTTACGAGAAGTGTGGACAGACGGACAGACAGACAGACGGACGGACAGACAGACAAAGTGATTCCTATATACCCCCAAACTTTGTTTGCAGGGGGGTATAAAAATTAGCATTAATGATTCCTTATATAGATCGGAAATAGTAAGATGTATATCAAATTGGTCAGCGCTCAACATACTACTTCAACAATATGATAAGAGGAATCCGAAGAACTGAACCCATGAAAATCCTACAAAGAAATAGAGGATTTTACATATTTTGAAAATTTCAGCCCCTTTGACCCCCTTTTGCTCGGAAACGGAAAGAGCTGCACCAAATCCGTTGACACAATGCCAAAGCTTACATTATATCAAGAGAAATCGGAAGAAAAAAGTCCTATCAAATTCTAATGAAAAATAAAAATTTCTAATATTTCGAAAAAAATGCAATTTTGCACCCTTTCACCCCTTGTAGCTCGGAAACGGTAGAATCTACTCGAAATCCGCTGGCATATCTTTGAAAGCTTATATCATGAAGAATCTTAAGAAAAAAATCCCATCACAATCCGATGAAAAATTTCACATATTTTGAAAAATTGAAATTTTTACCCCTTGTAGCTCAGAAACGGTAAAAGCTACGCGAAATCCGTTGACTAATAGCCGAAAGCTTATATCAAGAGGAATCCAAAGAAAAAAATCTCATCAAAATCCGATGAAAAATAAAGATTTCACATATTTAGAGAAATTGCAATTTTGGTCCCTTTGACCCCTTGCAACTCGGAAACCGAAAGAGCTACACAAAATCTGTTCAACACTACTGAACGCTTATTATGACGAATCAAAAGAAAAAATCCCATTGAAATCCGATGAAAAATTAAAATTTTATGTAATCTGCATGTTTGCAATTTTTGCCCCGTTTGGTCCCTCATAACTCTTAAAGGAAACAAATTATCAAAAATCTTATGATGCAGTGCTCTATTTATTTTTCATATGAAATCCATTGCAAAAAACGGCATCAAAATCGGATTGAATTTTTTTTTTAAATTCGCCCCTTTTGGACCCCATTTATCTCATGAACGGTACATGCAACGTGACATCCGTTGACATACTTCTAATTGGAAATTATCTCAGGAGCACACTGAAAGAAACCCCATAAAAATCTGATAATTAATAAAAATTCTACAGCTTAACAGGTGAAAACACCCAATTTTGCCCTTTTTGGCCCCTATTTTAAAAACGGGAGGGACCATAGTAACCAAAACCGATCCAAACCTTCCTTTTGTGCCAAGAAACACTGTGTTAAAATTTCATAAGGATTGATCAACTTGAACTTGAGTTATTGGTCAAAACTTAAAGTGTCTACAGACAACCACGCCAACGACAACGACGACGATAGCGCCATACCATTAAGCGCTCGTATAAAAAATCAATGAATCAATCTAAAAATAAAAGATGCACAAGTTCTAATGGTTACTAAAATGCATACAAAATTTGATTGAGAAATAGTCAAGGGTTTCCGAGATAAGCTCCGGACAAAAAATGTCTACGGAAAGACGGACAGACAGACGGACGGACAGACAGACGAACGGACGAAAAAGGTGATACCAATATATCCCCCTCCCCCAACTTCGTTGTGGGGGTATAAAAATTTAATAAAATTGAAATCAAAGATATTTGCAATTTCGTTTTTGAAAATTGGTGTTTCGGCAAAAAGAAATAAAAACTAGAAAATCTGTGAGCAAAGCACACTAAAATATACCCCGCTCCCCACCCCCAAAAAACATCAAATCAAATTTTAAAATAAGAAGGCACAAAATGGTAATGTGTACTTTACATTCTGTGAAAGATTCAATGAATTTTATTAAGTGGTCCAGGAGGAGTTGTCGCCACAAAGTATGCACCTTAAGGGGACGGACGAACGGACCGACGGACGAACAGACGGACACCATGGTTACTATTTACCACCCGCTAAAGTGGGGCTATAAAACATATGGTTGCTTGGTCGAATTCCCGAAACTCACATGTCTTTGAGAGTTTTTGGAGAGTTTTTACCAAAATTGGTATCAAGAATTTTTGTAATACATACAAATGTAATCAGAAAATAACTATTTTAACTAAAAAGAATGCAATTCATACTGTTGCTATGCAGAATTCATAAAAAGAAGTAATCTTTGAGAGTCTTTGGAAAGAAACCAAAATTGGAATCAAAAGAGAACATGTATATCTAATATTCACTCATAGATTTCAAAGTCAACGACCAATGACCTTGAGGTCAATGCATCCATTTCCTTCTCAAATTAGCAGTTTATGCCATTGTCTACCTGTATTCAAAGTTTTATCAAGATTATCAAACCTCCTTCAGGGTAAACTACCTTCAACTTCAACCTTAACCTGAAATATCAAATTAATCTCATTAAAATCATATCTTTAATTTGTTCCTTACACTAACTGCATGGTAGATCTAACAATTTCCCATACTACTTTCTGTTCTAATGACCTTTCAAATCAACCTATCAATTAGTAGCTTCCACGCTTTTGGAAACATTGGACTTATGATAAAACCCGGGGATTTCGTAAAGGTCATCAGAACAGAAAGTAGAATGGGATGTTGTTAGATCTACCGTGCAGTCAGTGTAAGGAACAATTTATACATGTAATTTCAAATAGATTGAATATCAAATATTCATTCCTAATATTCTAAGTCAATTACCCTTATATCATCTTGAGGCCAAAGAATCCGTTTCTTCCAGAATGTTGCAGTTCATGTCATAGTCTTGCTACGAATGAAATCAAAGCATGGAATGCTGTTAAGGCAGGTTCCTGGGTATTCCAGAAGTTCTGTAATTATTACTGTTTTGCTGAAATCTTGACATTTAATTTTTTCATGAATTAAAATCCAAAATTTTCCTTCCCGGTTTAGGTTGTCTTTTCAGTTTTTATATGGGATGTTGGCAATTTATTAAAACTATTTATTTACATTTCATTGTCTTGCTCCTCTTTGTTGGTATACATACATGTAAGTATTCCAAAGTACAAGCCCGAGTACAAGTGTAACACTCGGTGGCTTAATTAATGTTGATATTTCCAATTTTGTCACTTCCTCTGTCAAGTCATCTAGTTCTTAAGTTTCATTATTTTTGCATATGATTAAATAACTCAATAACGAAGTCACTGTAAATTTACTATCTACATATGGGCATTTCGACAACTTATGTCTCATCAGTGCAAAGCTACTGAGAATGGTAGGTTGTGCTCAGCTACAAATAACAAAACACCGAAGTTAGGCGGGATGTGAAAGGAACAGCCTTTGATTGGAAGAGCCAATATTTACTTCCGGTGTAACGGAAAAATATTTTTGAGAGAAAATTTTAATATCGGGAGCTTTCAGAGGCATATCGGTAGACGTGAGACCGGCTGCCGAAACCGGTAGCCTCACGGTGAGACCGAAAGGGTTAACAACTCTAGTTACAACAGCGAAACTAGAAGTTACTATGTATCCATTCATAAAAACTGCGCGCTACAGGAAATTTTTATGAATGAACCGAATCGTGAATTTCGAATGTCAGTTTAAGTGCTCTGAGATTAAAAAAGCAAAGTATATCTTAAAAGATATTAAATAAATACAATAAACACATAAAACGATGTAGTTGATCATGAAATGGACACTGTATCGCCACATGAATGGATTATTTTTTGTGCCTTCGTATGAATAACTGGTAAGCCGTACGCGTTTTTAACGATAGTCTGGATCATTCCGATTCTTTTCATACAAAGTAGTCTCCTTAATGTAAGAGTCTGGTTGAAACAGACTTTTTCAAGATGGCTTTACCCGACAGCTAGAAGGCAGAGAAACCTGCCTTAAAAATGTGTGTAAAGATCAGAATTTTTACTATCAGGTGCACAAATAAACCATGTTATCAACAACTCCTTAAGGTTTGGTTTGAGTCGGGCATGCAATGTTGATGGACAAACCAAAAATGGATGGAATTGAGTGATGTTAACAACTCATAAATAGATCATGATATGAAGATTGTTTATTAGTGAGAAAATTTCACATGCAAATGGGCTAACAACATAGTTATGCGAAACAAATCATGAATAACATAGTAAACGACATAGTAAGAAATCATTCATAACTCAGTAACAACATATTTAATAACTCAGCAACAACAAAGTAAAAAACAAATGTCCCCCCTCCACCCCCCCCCCCATACATATCTTCCTGGAGTTGATATGTATCAATTTATATGTTGCATTTGAATATTACTAATACAAAAAATACCGTAGTTGCATAAAAAACAGTAAATTTCGTTATGCTGTACACGTGTTTCAGGGAGTAACCTCTCATTAGCAGCAATAAAATCAAATAAAATTTTGTTGAAATTCAATGCAAGTTATGGGAGAATTTATAGACAAAATTCTAAGCCAAAGTGGGGCATAACTCCCAAAAACTTAGCCGATCAATCTACCTAGAAGATATGAACAACTAAGCATGATAGTCGAAAATCCTGTGAAGTTTGGTTGAAATCTGTTCAAAGATATAGGAGAACTGTCGTCATCAAACTTTATTTAGCAAAATTCTAAGTCAAAAAGGGGCATTACTCCCGCAAACATTAGCCGATCAATCCGGCGAGACGATATGCACAACTATGCATGACAGTCAACAATCATGTGAAGTTTGGTTGAAATCCGATGAAAGATGAAGGAGAATTTGCGTCCACAAACATAATTTTGCAAAATTCTAAGTAATAAAGGGGCATAACTCTTTCAAAAATCAGTCGATCAATCCGGCGAGACGATATGCACATCTAGGCATGATTGTGAACAATCCTGTGAAGTTTGGTTGAAATCCGATAAAAGATGTAGGAGAATGGTTGAAATCTGTTCAATGATGTGGGAGAAATTGCGTCCACAAATTTAATTTTGCAAAATTCTATGTCAAAAAGGGGTATAACTCCGACAAACATCAGCCGATCAATCCAGCAAGACGATATGCACATCTAGGCATGAAGGTCAATCATCCTGTGAAGTAACGGACACAATGCCCCGCCTCACATCTATTTTGAGCAATGCTATATTTAATGAAAAGTGAGGCATGAAGTTGGTGGCATGGATAAATATTTGTTATGTTTTTTTTTTTTTAAATTTATATCCTAATGTGTATTTATATGAAGTTTCATGATAATAGCATATATATCACAGAAAAAAACTTCAACCCAAGGATAAACCTCATACTACCCCCTTTTATCCAAGATCAGTGAAGCATGTAGGATAAATTTGCAATATGATTTTTGTTTAATTATACCTAATGTGTATTTATATAAAGTTTCATGGTACCCTTGCGAAAAGTAACCAAGATATCTCAGGATTATCCTGAGATATCCTAGGATATCTTGGTGAAAAATTTCGAGATTATCTCGGGATTATCCTGAGATATATGTCACGATGTCAGGATGATAAATGAGACAAGGATATGTCAGGATTTGTCAAGAAATCAAAACTTCCAGAAAAAATCCTGAAACCAGGATAATCATGAGATTATCCTGCTGTCAGAATTTTTTATCCTGATAAAATCCTGCTGTCAGGATTATTTATCCTGACAAAATCTTGCTGTCAGGATTTAGACATTTCCGCATGAAATCCTGACCTCAGGATAAAAATCCTGACAGCAGGATTTTATCAGGATAAAAAATCCTGAGAAATCCTGATGTCAGGATAAAAACCTCGACATTGTAAAAACTAAAATTTAGTTTTAATAAATCATTAATTATAATCATGCTTCAATTTTCCTCTACGGAAAGGTATTTGATCCATTGATCATTGGCATTCTATATGAGTAAGCCCCGAACAATTCAATAGCATGGCTGCAAAGAAAAAAGGGCAATATTTATCATGACTTTTTGGGGGGTTTTTTTGTAACTATTGTGTGAAACATCCCCTAATGATAATTTAAATTTATATAATAGTTATTCACAATTAGCAAATAAATTTCTGGGGCAGTTTTGACAATTTAATTGCTCTCATAATTGGACATGTAACTAGCTTGTACATGTATGATCATTGTGACATGAGTGATATTATTATTCATTTAAATTTCCTGTCTGTGCTGTGACAAGTTAATTTTTGTTGACAGATACTCTCATCTAAATGTTGCACTAAATCATTTTTTTTCACCAAATATAAATTGAATTCCCTGGGGAGGGTATATATTCATGTGTATGTGTATTAAGATTACAAAGCTTTTCCACATTTATTACATCATGTGCCAGGTGTTTTCTTAATCTATTGGTTTGAAAAATTTCAGGATATCTCAATATTTTCACAGGATATCTTGGTGTAATTTATGACATGGCTGTTATCAGCAAGGGCTGTGTAACCTGATTTTATTTTAAACATAGATACACAATAAGAAATGTGTGTAGTAATAAATTGTTTTATTCAATGTTACTTAAAAATTCACTATTAATTTGAAGCAAAATAGAAACATTTGCATTGAAATAGATCACCTGTCAGAATATATTATTTAATACAGTCACATTACAGATAGTTTTGCTGACATGCAGTTTTTCACAATTTGTGTGTATGATGACTCAACATGCTTTATGGCATATAGAATATTAACTTACATCTTCTGTGGACATGGTGGAGACTGAATGATGCAATATGTTGTTCAACTCTCCTTAGTTCCAACAAAGTCAGTTTGTATTGTTATTTTCTTCATATCTCATCCACCTCAATTCTGCTGCATCAATCATTTGAATTTTGTTTTTGATCTGGGTCATGATAGTGCTTTACAGTATCATGTAAAGAGATGGCTAAACAAAGCATCTACATGATCAAGATTCAGGAAGAAAATGTGAAAACATGCCACTTTTATTTAAAAGATTTACAGCTACTTTGCAATATCAATTATAACTTTAAAAAGGTGTTTTATAATATTCTAATTTAATATGGGTATTAAGAATATATTATGTTTGTATCTTAGTTTTGGAGTAAAAGGGGAAAAATAGCTATTTTTCAATATTAATAAGCCATGGCAAGTAAAAATTATTGGAAAAAAAAAATTAAATAAATAATGAAGAAAAACTGCAGAAAAACCCTCTGGTTGTTGGCCCTTGGGTCAATAATGTAACAAATTTGTTCATAACTTTTTGTATTACATGTAGTTTTTATAAAGTTATGTACATCAATTATCTAACAAAGAATGAACTGGAAATTTGTGTGACAGTTTTATATTGGAAAAATATCGTAACTGATAATAGCATCCCCATTATTTAAATTTTCACATATGTTTTTGTCTAATGATAAACATATTATCTTTAACCAGTGTGCAAGTGTTTGTTTATCTCCCCATGTCCATATCACCTTGTTGCAATTTACTTTGAAAACCTTTTATTCAAATTTCACATTTAACTTTACAGTATCATTGATCATAAGCCTAATAGTCTAACAATCTGTATACTCTATGCTTGAAAGTTATTTGTGTTAAGGCATTTTTGCCATGTTTCTACTTAATTTCAGAATGTAATACTTAAATCACATCAAACTTTATAGAATTATTGAAAGTTTGATGTATACTTTTTTTAATTCTTATTTTCACGTAAGAAACATTTGAACATTATTTGTCATTTAAGAAAGAAAAAAATTCACATGTATGAGTTTATTTTAGAGTTACAACAAATACTGAAAAATGATGTAAAAAATTAAAGTCCTGAAATTTCTTGAGACCAGGACTAAAATGAATAAAGTCCTGACATTTCTTGAGGTCAGGACTTTAGTTCGTATAAAAGTCTTGAAAAATCCTGACAAATCTTGGTATAATGATGGGCAAAAGTTAAAGGAAAATATCCTGATCCTGACTTCAAGATATCTCAGGATATTTTTTTCGGTAACTCACAGACCAGGATGTTTCAGGATATGTCAAGATATCCTGAGATATCCTGGTCAATCTTGAACCACCAGGATAAATTTTCGCAAGGGTAATAGCATACATCCTTCTAAGAAAAAACTGCAACCTCTGGGTATGTATTTGCTTATGACCACTTTCAACACCAGTTTTGAAGTTGAGACATAATTTTGTAAATGGCGGTCAACAACAATTTTCAAAACCATATTTTTAAGTTACCACATCAATATTTATTTGGAACCAAATTTCATTGAAATAAGAAAATGTTGAATTTTCCCGCCTTTTTTGGCGCCCATTTTGAAAATGGCGGTCAACAACAATTTTCAAAAAGACTTTTGAAGTCGCAACATCAATATCCACTTGGACACCAAATTTCATTGAAATCAGACAATGTTGAATTTTCACGCCTTTTTTGGCGGCCATTTCGAAATGGCGGTGAACGAATAATTTTTAACTTTGGTTTGAATTTGCGACATCAATACCCATTTGGAAACCAAATTCCACTGGAATTGGACAATGTTAAATTTTCTAGCCTTTTTTGGCAGCCATTTTGAAAATGGCGGTCAACAAACAATTTTCAGCATCTGTTTTGAGGTTGCAACATCAATATCCACTTGGAAACTAAATTTCATTGAAATCAGACAATGTTGAATTTTCCCGCCTTTTGTTGAAGCCATTTCGAAAATGGCGGTCAACGAACAATTTTTAACATTGGTTTGAATTTGCGACATCAAAACCTATTTAGAAACCAAATTCCATAGAAATTGGACAATGTTTAATTTTCCCGCCTTTTGTGGAAGCCATTTTGAAAATGGCGGTCAACGAACAATTTTTAACATTGGTTTGAATTTGCAACATCAAAACCTATTTGGAAATCAAATTCCATTGAAATTGGAAAATGTTGAATTTTCTCGCCTTTTTTGGCAGCCATTTTAAAAATGGCGGTCAACAAACAATTTTCAGAATCTGTTTTGAAGTCGCAACATCAATATCCACTTGGAAACCAAATTTCATTGAAATCGGACAATGTTGAATTTTCCCGCCTTTTTTTTGGAAACCATTTTGAAAATGGTGGTCAATGAACAATTTTATACACCAGTTTACAAGTTGTCATAGCATGGCAAACATTTTAATCAATTTACACTTAACCTTCATCTTCTCTAGTTATGGATATAAAAAAGTGTATAATTTACACTTGACCTAAATCTGTTACACTTCTTAAAATAAAAAAATATATATATTAAAATTTAGAAAATTTCATGGAAAAAGGGCAATAACTCCAACATTAGTTTTCGGATTTTCTTTAAAATTGCAGGGCGGGTCACAATAAGATCTTAACATGTTGATTATTTTCAACTTCCAATCAGATTTTTGATATCTGTAACGGTTTTCGAGTTATTTGCGAAAAATGCAATTTACCCCTTTGTTCTATTTTTAGTAACAGCAGCCATGTTGCTTGGTTTTCGGACTAATCAAACACAATTTTGAAACTGTTTCCCTGGTGATGATTCAGGTCAAGTTTGGTAACAATTGGCCCAGCGGTTTCTGAGGAGAAGATTTTTCAAATTGATGACAAAAAGTATCAAATTTCTTAAATTTGACCAATAATGGGCAAAAAATCCTATATGGGCAGTTAGATTTTCTTCATAATTTCAAGGTGGGTAGATCTTGATATGCTGAACATTTTTGCAATTTAAAGTTGAATATAAAAATTTTGAAATTTCACGGAAAAGGGCAATAACTCTAAGAAGGGTTTTCGGATTTTCTTCAAAATTGCAGGGCAGGTAGATCTTGTCATGCTGATCACATTTACTCCCTGTAAGATTTTTGATATCTGTAATGCCTAATGGTATGGCCATTACCCCCGTGAATTTATTTCATTCAGCATACTAATTTTGCGAATGCATTAAATCTTTTTGGAAACTACTTTAACAGGTCATCTGTTATATACACTATCAGAATAAAATCAATTCAAATGCATTTTCGTACGTATGGAAAAAAAAAATCAGCCACTGAACTTGCCACTAGAATGCAATTTTGGCAGATTTTGATAATTTTTGTAGGTTTTTGTTAAAATTCGTTGTATAGGACATCCAGAACCAAAATAAACTAACTGCCATTTGGAAGGGCAAATGTTTATAGGTTCGCAACAAAAAATTGGATGTTTTTCAGTGTCCTTTGATTAGGACCATCTCCCCCAAACACTGTAAAATAGCTAAAATGGACATAAAAGGCTATTTACAGCCATGTTCGACTTCTCATACAAGTGTAGCATATATTGATTCCATATCTAATAAGTACACGTACCAGAGACCACCTTTAACGATTTTCGACAACATTTGAGCATAACATATAAACAAAATTCACGCCTTAATGGCCATACTTCTTTGAAGAAGTGTTTACTAAAATGAATATAGACACAGTAATTTACTGGAAACAATAAGTACCTTGACACATGATAAACTGGACACAAACTAGTAAAAATCCAAATTAGCCCTTTTAATGCCTTATTAATATGATATCGTAAGAGCTAAGGAAAATCTGATTTCACAAATTTTGAAACATTGCAATTTTGCCCCTTTGACACCTTATAGCCTGCAAACCGTAAGAGCTACGCAAAATCTATTGCCATAGTACTGTGGGGCTTACAATGAGAATAATCCAAAGAAAAAGATCTCATCAAAATCTAATGAAAAATGAAGATTTCACATATTTCTGATAATTGCAATATTGGCCCCTTTGACCCCTCATAGCTCGGATATGGTTAGAGGTACGACAAATCTGTTCCCTACTACTGAAAGCTTACAATGAGAGGAATTCAAAGAAAAAAAATCCCATCAAAATCTGATGAAAAATAAAAAATTTAGGTTATCCGCATGTTTGTGATTTTTGCCCCGTTGGGTCCCTCATAGCTTGGAAAGGAAACAAGTTATAAAAAATCTGATGGTGCTGCACTGGTTTATTTTTCATAAGGAATCCATTGCAAAAAACTGCATCAAAATTAGACATAAAATAAAACAAGAGTAGACCCTAATAGATGTCTCGCCCGTCGCTGCTTGACATTTGAATTATATTTTAAGCAATAACTAAACATGGTCACTAAACTGTGAAATTTAATTCACTAACAAAAGCCATATATAAGGCCATTATATGCTACCCATATAATATTATCGACCTACCACTAATAGTTATTGAGAAATTGACTTAATCAGAGAAACTTAACGTGGTCACTAGTCCATGAAATTGAGGTCGAGGACAAAAGTCATGTGCTAGACTACCATATTCTACCCAAGACCAACCTAAATATTAAATATTATCGACCTACCATTTATAGTTATTGAGAAATGGACTTAATCAGAGAAACTTAACGTGATCACTAGACCATGAAATTGAGGTCAAAAACAAAAGTCATATCCAAGACTGACATGTACTACCCAAGTCCAACCTACATACTAAATATTATTGACCTACCACTTACAGTTATTGAGAAATGGACTAAATCAGTTAAACCTTAACCTGGTCACTAGACCATGAAACTGAGGTCAAGGACAAAAGTCATATCCCAGACTGATTTGTACTACTCAAGACCAACCTACATACCAAATATTATTGACCTACCACTTACGTTTTTGAGATATGGACTTAATCGGAGAAACTTAACGTGGTCACTAGACCGAAAATTTGAGGTCAAGGACAAAAGTCATATGCCAGACAGACATATACTACCCAAGAGTAACCTACATATTAAATATTATTGACCTACCACTTATAGTCATTGAGAAATGGACTTAATCAGAGAAACTTAACGTGGTCACTGGACCGTGAAATCGGGGTCAAGGACAAAAGTGATATGCCAGACTGAAATGCACTTCTCAAGACCAACCTATATACCAAATATCATTGACCTACCCCTTACAGTTATTGAGATATGAATCTCATCAGAGAAACTTAACGTGGTCACTAGACCGTGCAAATGAGGTCAAGGTCACATGATTTTATATCCGTCAGGTAGCACTTGATTAGTACTACCACTGGACCAAATATGATGTTCCTGCATCAAAGGGTTTTCAAAATATCCTGTAGTTAGTAAAATTTAACGCTGTCGCCGTGGCCGTCATACTTTGCACGCCTATGTCCTGCTTTCCGCGACTTTCGACGTTGGCGTGACACTTTTTTTTTTAAATTCGCCCCTTTTGGGCCCCATTTATCTCGTAAGCAGAATATGATAAATGAAATACGTTTAGATTAGAAATTTTCTAAGGAGTACACTGAAAGAAACCCCATCAAAATCCGATAAATAATTAACATTCTACAGTCAAATAATTGAAAACACTAAATTTTGCCTTTTTTGGTCCCTTTTCAGAAAAGGGAAGGGCCACAAAAGCCAAAACCGATCCTAGCTTCCCTTTTGTGTCAAGGAACATTGTCTTAAAATTTCAGAAGGATTGATCACTTGGAACTTGAGTTATTGGCCAAAAACAAGTGTCCACAGACGACAACGACGCCGACGATGACGATGTTGTCTATGTTTGACTTTTGTTATTCTATTGTTTTTCTTGTGCAATTACCTGGTTGATTGTGGCATGTAATTGTAATGTTCGGCCATTGTAAGTGTTTCCTGTTATCTTTCTTCATCAATCTTTTCTTCATCAATCAACTAAGAAGTCACAACTGACAGAAGGTTGTGAGTATTGGTGTTAGAAAAAAAGCATAAATGTAAAAATCAACAAAGTCACTGAACCATGAAATTAAGGTCAAGGTACTTGACAGACTGGCATCTATCAACTAAGATATAACAAAATAACCAACCTAATATGGAAAGTCCAGGCATTACAATTGCTGGGAAATGGACATAAATGTTAAAAACTAACAAAGTCACTGAACCATGAAAGTGAGTTAAGGTCACATGACAGTTGTCAGACTGGCATGTACCCACTATGATGTGACAATCAGCTAAGCATGTTATGTCTAGGTGTTACAGTTGCTGAGAAATGGATATAAATGTAAAAAAATAACAGTCACTGAACCATGAAATTGAGTTCAAGGTTAGATAACATGTGTCATACTGGCATTTACCCCTTAAGTTAAAGCATTTAGTCTAATAGAGACTGTCTAAGTTTTACAAATTGCTGAGAAATCTACAAAAATGTAAAAATTTAACAAAGTCACTGAACCATGAAAGTGAGGTCAAGGTTACATGACAGTTGTCAGACTGGCATCTATCCACTAGGATGTAACAATTGGCCAAGTATTACTATATGTCTAGGTGTTACAATTGCTGAGAAATGGACATGAATGTAAAAAATAAACGAAGTCACTGGACCATGAAATTGAGGTCAAGGTTAGGCGGCAGGGGTCAGACTGGCATGTACCCTCTAAGTTACAGCAATACAACAGATATGGTGTCTCTATACATTACAATGGCACAGAAATTGACTTGAATGTTAAACTATGTCGCAAAATTTACGAAATCACTGAAGCTGCAAATGAGGTCGAGGTCAATTGACAAGTAACAGGCTGGCAAGTACCCACTATGATACATCAATACACAAAATAGCATACATCTATGCATTACAAATACTGAGAAAAGGACTTGAATGTAACACAATGTCGCAATTTTCATGAAGTCAAGGTCATCTGAAACGTGTGATGCTGGAAAGCTCAAACCATCAGCTACCTGTTGACACAAGAAGTTGTACAGTCAGGGGAATCACAGAAACAAGTGACTATGTAATCACTTATATAAGTGATTTTAGAGCTTTTCTAATGGAAACAACCATAAAATGGCAAACTGATAAAATGCCTTGCTTTGAAAACTCATGTAAACTATTTCTTATTATAGTCAAGTACATGTAAGCTAGGAAATATGCAAAATTAGGAATCCATTTGACAAGATATTGAGAAAAATGTAGATTTTTGGCAAAATTTGGCAATATTTAGGTCATTTTGAAAGTCAATTTTCCATGTGAAAATGAATTTTCCTGATGCCCATGATAATTATTTTGAAAACTAGAATGTCTCAGCTTTAAATTAAAGCAATAAACAAGAGGCTCTCAAGAGCCTGTATCGCTCACCTGGACCAAGGCTGACATAGATAAAAGGCATTTCCAATAGGAAAAACAAAACATAAAATTTAGCAGAATACTTTTTTTTCTAAAACTACAGTATTCTTGTTTGGTTTCCATGGCAACCGAAAAATCCACCATCCATTACAACCCATAACAGAACATCATTCAAAAAAATTTTTGGCAGGGGTTCCCCTTATAATCAAGGTAATATATAATGCTGAAATTGAAACATTCAGACCACAATTCAAATAAAAATTCAAAAAATTTGGGCAGAGGTTCCCCTTAAAATCAATAGGGCAAATGTAAAAACTATGTTCCAGATGGTGGCCATCTTGGATGAGGTATGGACCTGCAAGATACATTTTTTGGATGGGACCACCTAAGAACCATTGTGGCTTAGTTTGGTTCTAATTGGACTTGTAGTTTCTGAGAAGAAGACCTTTGAATGTCTTTTCCATAGGGTCCAATGTTAAAACTTTGTTCCCGCTGGCAGCCATCTTTGATGAGGTACATACCTGTAAGATAACTTTTTTGGATGGGACCATCTAATTAAGGACCATTAAGGCTTAGTTCAGTTTTAATTTGACAAGTTGTTTCTAGGAAGATCTTTGAATGTATTTACCATAGGGACCAATGTTAAAACTATGTTCCCCGCTGGCAGCCATCTTGGATGAGGTATGGACCTGCTGGAAATTTTTTGAAAGGGATCATCTATGAACCATTGTGGCCTAGTTTAGTTTTAATTGGACTGATAGTTTCTGAGAAGAAGATCTTTGAATGTCTTTTCCATAGGGTCCAATGTTACAACTATGTTCCTGCTGGTGGCTATCTTGGATGAGGTACATACCTGCCACTGCCAGATACCTTTTATGAATGGGACCATCTAGGGACCATTGTGGCTAAGATTAGTTTTATTTGGACTAGTAGTTTCTGAGAAGATGATCTTTGAATGTCTTTTCCATAGGGTCCAATGTTAAAACTGTGTTCCCCGTTGGCAGCCATCTTGGATTAGGTACCGACCTTCCGGATACCTTTTTTGGAAGGGACCATCTAAGGACCATTGTGGCTTAGTTTAGTTTGTTTTGGACTGTTAGTTTCTGAGAAGATCTTTGAATGTCTTTCCCATGGGTCCAATGTTAAAACTATATTCCCCACTGGCAGCCATCTTGGATTAGATACGGACTTGCCGGATACCTTTTTTGGAAGGGACCATCTAAGGATCATTGTGACTAAGTTTGGTTATAATTGGACTGGTAGTTTCTGAGAAGAAGATCTTTGAATGTAATTTCCATAGGGTCCAATGTTAAAACTATGTTCCCCCTTAGCGGCCATCTTGGATTAGGTACGGACCTGTCGGATACCTTTTTTGGATGGGACCATCTAAGGACCATTGTGTCCAAGTTTGGTTATAATTGGACTGGTAGTTTCTGAGAAGATCTTTGAATGTCTTTCCCATAGTTTTATTTGGACTAGTAGTTTCTGAGAAGATGATCTTTGAATGTCTTTTCCATAGGGTCCAATGTTAAAACTGTGTTCCCCGTTGGCAGCCATCTTGGATTAGGTACCGACCTTCCGGATACCTTTTTTGGAAGGGACCATCTAAGGACCATTGTGGCTTAGTTTAGTTTGTTTTGGACAGTTAGTTTCTGAGAAGAAGATCTTTGAATGTCTTTCCCATGGGTCTAATGTTAAAACTATATTCCCCACTGGCGGCCATCTTGGATTAGGTACGGACTTGCCGGACACCTTTTTTTGGAAGGGACCATCTAAGGACCATTGTTACTAAGTTTGGTTAAATTGGACCGGTAGTTTCTGAGAAGAAGATCTTTGAATGTCTTTTCCATAGGGTCCAATGTTAAAACTATGTTCCCCACTGGCGGCCATCTTGGATTAGGTACGGGCATGCGGGATACCTTTTTTGAAGGGGACCACCCAACAACTATTGTGACCAAGTTTGGTTCCAATTGGCTCAGTGGTTTCAGAGGAGAAGATCTTTGAATGAAAAGTTTACAACGGACGGATGGACGGACGATGGACGTCAAGTGATGGCAAAAGCTCGCCCTGGCATAGCCAGGTGAGCTAAAAAGTACTGTTCTCGGACAAAAAACAACTGTTCTTGGGGCCCCAAAAAAAAACCTGGTATTCAGCTGTATAATCACTTACATAAGTGATTATTTAGATAAAAATTGATGCAATCACTTACATAAGTGACAACCTATAAATTAGTCCATGTAGCCATCCGGCTTCATTGATGGAATACAAAATTACCAAAGATACTAACAAATCATTATGTCTATCTTTAAAACATGAAAACTCTTTGTCAAGTCACTAGAAAACCCAAATCATTGCTGCAAGTGCTTATCTTATCACTGGTATTAGTGAATAAAAGGGAAAATCAAGAGAGACAACCCTTACTTTCCATTATTTATTAAGATTTAGTCACTGCTAAAGGTGACTGAATAATCACTTGTTTGTTAAAAGTTGTTACGGTTTAAGGAAAGTTTACGCGGACGCCGCCGCCGGAAAGTAATACCTTGACCCCTTGTAACTCGGAAACGGTAAGAACTACACCAAATCTGTCGGCATACTGCTGAAAGCTTAGATAAAGAGGAATCCAAAGGAAAAAATCCCATCAAAATCTGATGAAAAATAAAGATTTGACATATTTAGGAAAATTCGTAAAGGTTCCTTGGAACCATGTGTCTCGCCTTTTCAGTAAGGTATCATTATAATCAGGAATACTATCGTTTATATATTTTCTGTATTCCAAAAAATAACTAGTCTTCAGAAGTTTCAGGAAATTTTTCAAAATTGCAATGAAACATTTTTGCAATTCAGGTATTGAAAATGACTGTTTTCACCAAAATGTATTTAAAATGGTATGGTTGCTAGGCAGAATCCCAAAAAAATAACAGATCTTGCAATTTCATTATTGAAAATTACTGTTTTCATCAATATATTTTTTTTAAACAAGTGTGGACCCAAATTGATGTCTCGCCCATCCCTACTAGGTCCCAAAATTGATGTTAAAACTCAAACTGCCTAAATCAGAAAACTAAATGTATTCGCTAGACTGTGAAATTAGATTAACTGACAAGAGCAATATAGCAGACTGTTATGTATCACCCAAAACCAAAATGCCAAATATCAGTGACCTACCACTGATAGATACTGAAAAACCAAACATGATCACTAGACCATGAAAATGAGGTCAAGGGCTAAAGCCAAATAGAAGGCTGTCATCCTCCATCTAAGACAAAACCACATACCAAATATTATTTACCTTACATTAATACATACAAGGAAACTTAACATAATCACTGGACCATGAATTTGAGGTCAAACACAACAGCCATATAGCAGACTGTCATTTATTACCCAAGACCAACCTACATATCAAATATCATTGACCTACCACTTATCATTACTGAAAAAATGACCTTATAAGAAAAACTTAACATGGTCACTAGACCATGAAATTGAAGTCAAGGACAAAAGCCATATGACAGACTGTCATGTACTACCTAAGACCAACCTACATATCATATATCATTGACCTACCACTTATACATGTAGTTACTGAGAAACTAAACTAGGCACAAAAAGGTAACATGTTCATTGGACCGTGAAATTGAGGTAACAGACAAAAGCCATATAGCAGACTTTCATGTACTACTCAAGACCAACCTATATACCAAATATCATTGACCTACCACTTATAGTTACTGAGAAAATGACCTAATCACATAAACTCAACATGCTCACTAGACCATGAAATTGGGGTCAAGGACAAAAGCCATATGACAGACTGTCATGTACTACCTAAGACCAACCTATATACCATATATCATTGACCTACCACTTATAGTTACTGAGAAACTAAACTAAGCACAAAAACTTAACATGTTCATTAGACCGTGAAATTGAGGTTACAGACAAAAGCCATATAGCAGACTGTGGTGTACTACTCAAGACCAACCTATATACCAAATATCATTGACCTACCACTTATAGTTACTGAGAAAGTGACCTAATCACCAAAACTTAACATGAAAGTTTACGCCGTGGCCGCCGCCGCCGCCATACTTTGTACACATATGTCTGGCTTTCTACGCCTTTCGTTGCGGGCGAGACAAAAATGGTTGCTAGGTAGAATTCCAAAAATTGATTGGTCTGAAAGCGTTCCAGGAAATACCAAAAAATCGGAATCAAAATTTTTTGCAATTTTATTCATTAAAATGTTTGTTTATTTAAAATTCACTCAAAAACTATGGTTGCTAAGAAGAATTTCAAAAAATTGCATGTCTTGGACAGTTTCAGGAAATTTACCAATGTTTTTTATTTCTTACGTGTCCAAAATTATGCTTGGCATCAAAGAATTGCCTTATTTTCTTAATTATATGCAAAAATTTCAAAAAATATTGGTCTTAGATATTTTCAGGACATTTACCAAAGTTGGAAACAGAGTGAAAAATTCCAACAGCTTGTTACATATCTGCACACTGCATCCAGCAATGTCCAATTTTAATGATATTCTGTTAAGACACAAACACTTAATTCACTGTCTAAAGAGCTCTCATCTGTTGATTAACATTAAGATTTTTAGCAAAAAGTCCAAATACGCCAAAAAATATGGAAAACCCCCCAAAAAATCAAATTTTTTCAGCTGGAGATAATTTTCTGACCATCATCTAACTTCTGACCACTTTTCAATAAATTCCAATAAAAATAAATAACTTTATTCAACTTCTAAAAAACTTTAATCTGTGGGTTAACATTCAATTTTTTGCAAAAAAACTAAGTACCGATACGGAAAAATATTACGGAAAATTGAAAAAAATAAATTTCATAATTTTCTAGCTTCTGACCAGTTTTTATGATATTCCAATTAAGATTTAATAACTTTATTCAACGTCTAAAAAACTTTAATTTGTGGGTTAACATTAAACCAAGTGAGGACCCTAAAAGATGTCTCGCCCGTCCCTGCTTGACCTTTAAATTGATGTGAAATCTAAATGAACTTGTCAGAAAATTGAACATGCTCACTAGACTGTGAAATTAAGGTCACATGCATGGCAGACTGTCAAGCACTGTCCAAGACCAACCAACATACAAAATATCATTGACCTAACACTAACAGATAATGAGAAACTAACATGTTCACTAGACCATTAAATTGAGGCCAAGGACAATAGTTACCTGCCAGACTGACATGTACTACCTAAGACCAACCTACATACCAAATATTATCAACCTACCACTTGTAGTTATTGAGAAATGGACTTAAGCAGAAAAACTTAACGAGGCCACTCAACCGTGAAATTGCGGTCACGGACAAAAGTTACCTGCCAGACTGACATGTACTACCCAAGACCAACCTACATACCAAATATTATCAACCTACCACTTGTAGTTATTGAGAAATGGACTTAAGCATAAAAACTTAATGTTGTCACTGAACCGTTAAATTGAGGTCAAGGACAGAAGTTACCTGCCAGACTGACATGAACTACCCAAGACCAACCTACATACCAAAAATTATCAACCTACCACTTGTAGTTATTGAGAAATGGACTTAAGCAGAAAAACTTAACGTGGCCACTCAACCGTAAAATTGAGGTCAAGGACAAAAGTTACCTGCCAGACTAACATGTACTACCCAAGACCAACCTATATTACAAATATTATCAACCTACCATTTGTAGTTATTGAGAAATGGACTTACTGTGGTCACTCAACCGTAAAATTGAGGTCAAGGACAAAAGTTACCTGCTAAACTGACATGTACTACCCAAGACCAACCTACATACCAAATATTATCAACCTAACCCTTCTAGTTATTGAGAAATTGACTTAAGCAGAAAAACTTAACATGGTCACTGGACACTGCAATTGAGGTCAAGGTCACATAATTTTATGTCTGTCATGTAGCACTTGATTAGTTCTACCACTGGACCAAATATGAAGTTCCTACATCAAAGGGTTTTCAAAATATCCTGTATTTAGTAAAAGTTAATGTCACGCTTTCCGCGACTCTCTTCGCGAGCTAAACAAAAAACTAAGTCCAAATACGGAAAAAATACGGAAAAACAAAGAAAATACAATTTTCTTAGCTAGAGGTAATTTTCTGACCATTATCTAGCTTCTATCCAATTTTGACACAATTCTATAGAGATTAAATGACTCTATTCAACCTATGAAAAACGACGCCGACGGAGTTTGGATCGCTACATGTATGTCTCGCTTCCGCGAGACAAAATTGCATTTTTGGTCCCTTTGATCCCTCATAGCTCGGAAATGGTAAGAGCTACGCCAAATCTGCTGACTAACTACTGAAAGCTTAGATCAAGAGGAATCCAAAGAAAAAAGCCCATCCAAATCCGATAAAACACTCATTCTCCAAAAATAGGACCAAATCAACTACCAGAAAAAAATTTGGAAGTATGAATGAAACGATAAATATATTTGTTAACCCTTTCCAGGCGGACGATGCCTTGAGGCATCGCGGGCCCAGCTGTTACTATAATATCCCTCATGGTTTTCCATACACTGGCAATAGAAGTTCACTGGGTATGAAAGACAGATGGGTGCTATTGCTAAACAAATAACCCTAAGCGAGTCGAGATTCCGAACTCTTAGAGTTGCAGGACCCTGTTTAGTACCCATGGAAACCAAATTTTTGCAAAAAGTGAAATTTTGGGGAGGGGTGGGCTATGATGGATGCTTCTAACTTCAAAACCTGCAGCAGAATTCCCAAGTTCTTGGACTTTTTGTTTATAGTAGAGGTCTAAAAATGTGCCAGACTATAAGAAAAAAATTTAAAAATTTGTTGGTATTTTTGACAGCAAGTTGATTGCAAAAAAGCTGAAATCAGCATTTTTGCCCCTAAGGGAGTATCAAAATCCGCTCCTCTTACAGATCAAAGACTTTTCATGCCATTTATACATGATAGCAAAGAGGGTTGACCACTCTTTATCAATTTTATGTATGCACAATATAGATTGAATAACTCATCTCAGCCGGTTTCCATGGCAACCTAAAACTCGAAATATGACCAAAATTTCCATTTTTCTGTGGGGTACCAGCACATTGACCCACCTCCCATCCCCTCCACCTACCGCTCTCACCCATCATCCCACCCACCCCCCACCCCCACCTTTTTCTTCCACATACCTGTATAAAAATGCTGGCGAAGTTGCATTGAAAAGTATCAGCCCATTTGCAATTAATTTGCATAAGTATGCAAAGTTTAGAAAACGAGGACGTCTGCAAAATTAATTCTGTCTTGAAACTGTTAATTCAAAGTGAAATTCAATACCTAAATATTATGATGTAGAAGCAGTTGACTATAACTTGACCTTGAAATTGAGGTCAGAAATATAAGTCATATTGCAGACTGTCATGTACCACCCAAGACCAACCCACAGACCAAATATCATTGACCTACCATTTATAGTCGCTGGGAATCTTAACATGCTCACTAGACCATGCAATTCAGGTCAGGCCCAAAAACCATACTGGCATATATAACAGAACGTCATGTACTTTTTCAGACCAACTTACATACTAAGTTGACGTACCATATTTGCTGAGAAACTAAACTTATCAGAGAAACTTGATCATTAGATCACGAACTTCAGGCCATGGACAAAAACCATATAACAGACCGTCAAGTACTACACAAGTACAACCCATATCATTGACCTACCACTACATGTAATAGTTACTGGGAAATTAAATTAATATCAAAAAGTTAGCATGTTTATTGGACCGTGAAATTAAGGTTACAGACAAAAGTCATATACATGTAGCAGACTGTCATGTACTTCCCAAGACAAACGTTAACCCAAAAACCAAATATCATTGACCCACCACTTATAGTTACTGAGAAAATGACCGAATTACAAAAACTTAACATGAAAGTTAACGCCATCGCCACCATACTTTGTACGCATATGTCTCACTTTCAGCGCCTTTTGTCGCAGGCGAGACAAAAATTTGACTAGGTAAAATCGATCTACTTTTTCTAAAATTTTGAAGGAAATACCAAAACCAATTTAGAAGTTATTGCCCTTCTTTTGTCAAATTTCCAAATGATAATTTTTTTTTTGTCATTTATCTCCAAAAGTATTTTAGGTCGTCTAGAAAAGAAAACCTGAAAAATGTTTGTCACATTGAGATTTCGCTACCCAAAAATTGAAGGAAATCCCAAACCAATATAGGATTCCTTTTTTGTCAAAACTTCAAAATTTTAACATTTTTGCATTAAAAAAACTCCAAAACTTTTTAAGATTGCAGGAAAATGTTTTTTTGAGAAATCCTAAAATTTGCTTAATGTAATTTTAGGTCAGATGACATTTATTTTAGGTTCCAACTTACCCCTGTGGTCATATTCCAGTTTCTGTAAAGTTGTCATTTCTATTTATAAATTTTTGAAATTGTCTATTTTTTTTATGGTGGCATAGTTCTGCCCCCTACTTGTCAGATGATTATTAATATGTAGACATGTCAGATATTTATGTCAACATGTCAGACATTTATGTTGACTTGTCAGATAATTATGTTCTCTTGTCAGATAAAAAAATATTTTATTATGTGGTGTATTGAACAGCTAACGCCGATGTCTGCCATCCAAAAGTCAAAATAAATATCTAACTACATAATTATCTGACAATTCGACATAAATATCTGACAATTCGACAAAAATATCTGATAAGTTCACATAATTATCTGACAAGTCGACATATTATAAGACAAGTCAACATAATTATCTAGCCAGTAATTATGTCGACTTGTAAGATAATTATGTCGACTTGCTAGATATTTATGTCGACTTTTCAGATAATTATGTGGACTTTTCAGATATTTATGTCGACTTTTCAGATAATTATGTAGTCTTGATAGATATTTATGTTGACTTTTGGATGGCAGACATTGGCGCTAGGTGGTCAATAGACCACATAATAAAACCAGAGGCTCCCAGGCGCCTGTATCGCTCACCTGGCTAATCAAGCTAGCATTGTAAGTTATACAGTTGAACTTCAGTCACTCAAACTTTGGTAGTTCGAACATCACCAATATCTTGAACTGTATTTTAAGTCTGATCATGTTCAATTATATGTCTTTGTTTGATTTTTTTGACAAAAACGTTCTTGCTTAGGACCACTTTCGACACAAGTTTTGAAGCTGAGACATCATTTTGTAAATGGCAGTCAACACCAATTTTGAACACCATATTTTTAAGTTACAACATCAATATCTATTTGGGAAGCAAATTTCATTGAAATCAGACTATGTTGAATTTTCCCGCCTTATTTTGTGGCCATTTTGAAAATGGCGCTCAACAAACAATTTTCAAATCCGGTTTTGAAGTCCCAACATCAATCCAAATTTCATTGAAATCAGACAATGTTGAATTTTCCCACCTTTTATGGCTGCCCTTTGGAAAATGGCAGTCAACCAACAATTTTCAACACCAGTTTTGAAATCGCAACATCAATATCCATTTGGAAACCAAATTTCATTGAAATCGGACAATGTTGAATTTTCCCGCCATTTTTGGCAGCCATTCTGAAAATGGCTGTAAGCGAACAAATTTTAACATCAGTTTTCAAGTTGTGACATCAATAACTATTTGGAAACCAAGTTTCATTGAAATCGGACAATGTTGAATTTTCCAGCCTTTTTTGGCGGCCATTTTCAAAATGGCAGTCAACGAACAATTTTTAATGTCTGTTTTGAAGTTGCAACATCAATATCTATTTAGAAACCAAATTTCATTAAAATCGGACAATGTTGAATTTTCCCGCCTTTTTTGGTGGCCATATTGAAAAAGGCGGTCAACGAACACTTTTCAACACCGGTTTTGAAGTCGCAACATCAATATCTATTTGGAAACCAAATTTCATTGAAATCGAACATGTCGAACAATGTTGAATTTTCCTGCCTTTTTGGGGCCATTTTGAAAATGGCGGTCAACAAATAATTTTAAACACCAGTTTTGAAATCCACACAGCATGGCAAACATTTTATCAATTTACACTTAACCTTCATCTTCTATAGTTTTGGAAATAAAAGACAGGGGTTGTAGATCTTGATATACTGAATCTTTTTGCAATATACACTTGACCTCTATCTGTTACACTTTTTGAAATCAAAAAATAAAACATAGGCAATCAACGATTACAAAGTTCGCCGTGTTGTGGCACTTTGTCGCAGCAACCAAATTTTGCCTGGATGCTGACCTACCATCAGAGATGCATGCACGTGCAAGGTTAGATGATCCTACCAAGTACAGTGACCGAGATATCAACTCGGACGTAAACTTGAATGTAAGTCTCTCAAGCGGAAAATATAGGTCAAGGTGACCTAATTTTACCTGGATGCTGACCTACCATCAGAGATGCATGCACATGGAAGGTTAGATGATCCTACCATGTACAGTGACTGAGATCTGAACTCGGACATAAACTTGAATGTAAGTCACTCAAGCGGAAAATATAGGTCAAAGTGACTTAATTTTGCTGGGATGCTGACCTCCCATCAGAGATGCATGCACATGCAAGGTTAGATGATCATACCATGTACAGTGGCTGAGATCTGAACTCAGACATAAACTTGTATGAAAGTCACTCAAGCGGAAAATATAGGTCAACGTGACCTAATTTTGCCAAGATGCTGACCTCCCATCAGAAATGCATGCACATGCAAGGTAAGATGATCCTACCATGTACAGTGACTGAGATCTGAACTCGGACGTAAACTTGAATGTAAGTCACTCAAGCGGAAAATATAGGTCAAAGTGACCTAATTTTGCC
>MJUU01069455.1:40656-65589 GCA_002080025.1 Modiolus philippinarum | reverse complement strand
TACAGTACAGGCAGAGTCATATGATGATAAATGTCCCTGTCGGACATGTCCCAAACCCAAAATCTGACAATTTTATGAGGGGTCATAAAATTGTCCTTCTGCTTCACTGATTTTAATTAGGGTGTAGGTGATCAGTTTTATTGTCTGTTTTACATCTATTTTAAATATTTAATTTGAAAACAGATAATAATTATTAAAAGAAAAAATTCAAAAGAAAAATAGTAATAAGTTGTATTTTTTTTTTCTTACATAAGACATATAATAATATAAGAAATTTCTTACTATTTATAATTAACAATTTTTTTTATAGATTATTTGCAGATACTAGTACTTGCTTTTTTTATTTGTATCAAAAAATTAAAGACTACATTTTTTATATTTACATAGAAAATTGAAACAATCATTTGAAATTTTCTAAATTGTACATGTTTAATACTTGTACATTGATTGTCAGGTGTGTAATTAATTTTACTTCATTTTTTTTTTAATTTGAAATTCAAAATCAAATAAATACAAAACTTATCAAGTTTTTGATTAATAAAAATATTAGATATTTATTTTATTTTTATTTCATTTTAAATAAAAATGCATTTAACATGTTTAAAATTCATTAAAATGTGTGTGGCCTTCCACAGGTAAGGGACTATCATTGACTTATCACTAAATCATAACACCAGTCAGGTACATTAATTATTTTATGACCATGTTTTATGACCCCTAAGCCTCATTAACAGCAGGGGATTAGTCTGACTGGGACATCTGTCGGACATGTCTGACATCATGTCTGATTGGGACATCTATCATCATATGTCTCTACCTGTACTGTAATCTTGAATGTACGTTACTCAAGCAGAAAATATAGGTAAAAGTGACCTTATTTTGCCTGGATGCTGACCTACCACCAGAGATCATGCACATGCACAGTTAGATTATTGTACTATGCATAGTAACTGAGATATGAACTAAAATGTAAATTTGAATGCAAGCCACTCAAGCGGAAAATATAGGTCAGAGAGACCTAATTTTCTTGGAGGCTGTGAGTTAACCCAAGATGCACTGGAATGCAAAATTTGATGACCCTACACTGCATAGTTACTAAGATATATACCCAAATGCGGACGCGGACGCCGGGGGTACTCCAATAGTCACCCTCAACTTCGTTGAGGCCAATTAATAAAAATGCACAAATTTTGAAAATTTTACGGAAAAGGGGCAATAACTCCAAGACGGGTTTTCGGATTTTCTTCAAAATTGCAGGGTAGGTAGATCTTGCTGTGCTGATCACTTTTACTTGATGTCAGATTTTTGCTATCTGTAACGGTTTTTGAGTTATTTGCAAAAAACAGCAATTTACCCCTATGTTCTATTTTTAGTAACAGCAGCCATGTTGTTTGGTCTTCAGACTTGTCAAACACAATTTTGAAACTGCATATCCTGCTGATGCTTCAGGCCAAGTTTGGTTACAGTTGACTCAGCAGTTTCAGAGGAGAAGATTTTTGAAATTGTTGACGGACGGATGGACGACGGACGACTGACGCAAAGTGATGGCAAAAGCTCACATGGCTTTTTAGGCCAGGTGAGCTAATCTAATAATTTTTTATCTGACAAATAACCATGATTATCTGACAAGTCAACATAAATATCTGACATGTTGACATAAATATCTGACAAGTCTACTTAATTATCTGACAAGTAGGGGGCAGAACTATGCCACCATAATTTTTAAATCATTTATTAACATTCAAAATTCATTTAATTATTAACATTCATAATTCATTTATTACTATCAACATATCATTTATATATAGTATATCCTTCCGGATGGAATGGGTTACGATATTTCTCCAGTTCAAGATAGTTAAATTTGTGATTTTCAACATGCGAGCTTTAGCGAGCATGTCAAAATCAGAAATTTAACTATCGAGAATGGAGAAATATCGTAATCCACGAGCAAACAGAAGGATATATTGTTTCTCCAATGACTTTTACTGTGTTTCAGGTGCATATTCAATGGTTCAGCACGGTTGTCAGTGTTTGCCGCGCTATCTGAAACCTAGTAACGATGACGTCACAATAGACTTTATGAATGAAATGAAATGTTGCGGGAAACATCACGCAGAAATTTAACCAACGTGTGGATTAAAAATAATACGTATTTTTAACCAACTTGGTTAACACGCTAAGAATTAGAGAATAATATTTATCATTCATTTATCAATATTAATAATTCAGTTATATTTATTTACAATTCTATTAAAATATTGACTAAAGTGATCTCTGCTTTCCCTATTTGACAAATAAAACAACAACAGAACCTGGCATAATTTTTCTTGACATTTTTAAATTAGATTTTTGATAGCGACTATATTTACTGAAAGGACTTCAAGAATATATGGTTGTAAGCCAATATTCAAATCACTGAAAGTCTTGAGAGTCACTAAATTTGAACATAGAACCAAATGAGGGTACCTTGTAATCTGATATTCATTAATTTCCGTTATTTATTGTAAGTTTTCCCATTTTAATTGGTAATAATCAAAGGCAAACCCAGGAGATTTGCAACTCTATGAAATTCAGTCAAATCTCTTGGGGATTATGATTTAATTGTCCATCTTAATTGCAATCTAAAAAAAATTCCAGATATCAAAATAAAATGTTCAATGTCAATATTTTACACCCTTAAGATAAAGCAAAACACACAATTATACAAAATACATAAACATACTGTACATACATCTGGATGCAAAAATTTATTACATTTTTTAAAAAAATTATTTGTTTGTATATGTTGTGTACAAGTTGTGATTTTGTACAAGTTATAACTTGTACAGATATATCGTACAAGCTACACTTACACCCACACTTACTTGACATTATTAAAAATAACAAATTTTCTGTGACAGAATTGGAAAAAAAAAGACATTTGTGCTAAGAAATTCAAGTGTAGACTAATGCATTTCATAATATTTTAAAACCAACACCAAGTAATAAAAGCACAATCAGCTCACAAACTTAAATATGAAAAAGAAAGGAAACAGGGAAAATGTCAAGAAGACAACATCCCATATCCAGGTTAAAACGACCAAAAACAAAGCATCTAGGGGTCACAGTGCGGTCTTCAACACAGTGAGGAACCTCACACCATAAAGCAAACCCTAAATGGCCCCCAAAAGGTGAAAAAGTGAATAAATCAATGGAAACAAACCACATCCAATAACCCAAATATCAAGAAACTAAAATTTTATAAGAAGACAAGGACAAGCCAATGACCAACATATTCCTGACTTGGACAGGCACAAAAATTGTGGTGGGGTTAACTTGTTTTCTTGGATCCAAACCCTCCCCTAATGTGTGGTGAATGGCTAAAAATAAATACACAAAAAGACTCACAGTCAAAATCAAACTAGAAAAAAGTCCAACTTATCAAGACGAGTACCCTTACAATGAAGTACATAAAACATGAAGACAATACACACGGGTACTGTCCGGACAAATGCTCGCAGTTACTGACAGCTAGCTAAGAACATAATTTCCGTTGACTATGATATCAAGCCTTCTTACATATGAAACTTCAATCTAAAATCTGTAAAATTGAAATTACAAATGTAAGAGTATCAAGTGAACAATTAGATCAGGTGAACAACATATTCTACAAGTTAGGTTGGAATATAACTTGCAATTTTGAAGGAGTAAAAGCATAATAAATTGAATAACTAGAGGCTCACATGAGCCTGGTGACTGGTTTTATTCATTGTCACCAAAAGACCACCCATTCATTCTATAAACCAGTTCACCGGATGTTACAGTTTCAATCCTGGATGAGGTACAAACATAAAAATTACAAAATTTGAAAGGGACCACCAAAAGACAACTGTAACCAAGTTTGGTTTCAATTGGCTAAGTAGGTTCAGAGGAGAAGACATTTGAATGCATTTCCCTATGTTAAACTATGTTCCATGCTGGCAGCCATCTTGGATGAGGTACAAACATAAAAATCAAAAACGTTAAAGAGGACCATGAAAGGACTATTATAAGTTTGGTTCAGTTTGGCTTGGTAGTTTCAGAGGAGAAAATCTTTGGATGCATTTCTCATAGGGTCCCTATGTTAAACTATGTTCCCTGCTGGTGGCCATCTTGAATGAGGTACATGTGTATAAACAAAAATTCACAAACTTTCAAGGGAACCACCTACAGACTATTGTAACCAAGTTTGGTTCCAACTGGCTAAGTAGGTTCAGAGGAGAAGACATTTGAATGCATTTCCCATAGGGTATCTATGTTCAACTGTGTTCCATCCTGGTGGCGATCTTGGATGAGGAACGAACATAAAATTCAAAAACTTTAAAGGGGACCACCCAAGGACTATTGTGATCAAGTTTGGTTCAATTTTGCTTGGTAGTTTCAGAGAAGAAGATCTTTGGATGCATTTCCCATATTGTCCCTATGATAAACTACAGTACAGGCAGAGTCATATGATGATAACTGTCCCTGTCAGACATGTCCCAAACCCAAAATTTGACAATTTTATGAGAGGTCATAAAATTGTCCTTCTGATTCACAGATTTTAATTAGGGTGTAGGTTATCAGTTTTATTACTTGTTTTACATCTTTTATATATTTAGTTTGAAAACCGATAATAATTATTAAAAAAACACTAATAAAAAATATTATATAATTAGTTGTATTTTTTTACATAAGACACATAAAAATATAAGAAATTTATTACTATTTAACAATTTTTTTATGGATTATTTGCAGATTCTTGCTTTTTTAATTTGTATAAAAAGATTCAAAACTATATCATTGTACATTGTATATTTACATAGAAAATTCAAATATCCATTTGAAATTTTCTAAATTGTACATGTTTAATATTAGTACATGTACATTGATTGTCAGGTGTGTAATTAATTTTACTGCTTTTTTTTTTGAAAATTTGAAATATAAAATCAAATAAATGCAAAATGTTATCAAATTAATTTGATTCATTATAATAAATAAAGGGCTACACCGAGCGCAGCATGATACGACCGCAGCATGTCAACCACTGAAATTTCAACAAAAGTAGTTTAAAGTGACTGTGGACACAGTAAAGAGCTTGACACAATAATTAGATGGACACAAAAAGAAGCTTGACACAGTTATTAACTAGGAACAAAAAAAAGGAAAAATTCAACCCTTTTGATCACTTACTGATGAAAAAAACGTAAGAGCTATGCAAAATATGTACTATCAACTAAAACTTTACATCCATCGAAATTCAAAGAAAAAAATTCCATCGAAATCTGATGAAAAATAAAGTTAAGACATATATTTAGAAAAATTGCAATTTTGGCCCCTTTGACCCCTTGTAGCTCGGAAACGGTAAGAGCCATGCCAAATTCATTGCATACCTCTGAAAGCTTAGATCAAGAGGAATCCAAAGAAAAAAATCCCATCGAAATCCGATGAAAAATAAAAATTTGACATATTTAGAAAAATTGCAATTTTGGCCCCTTTGATCCCTCGTAGCCCGGAGACGGAAAGAGCTACACAAAATCAGTTGACATATTTCTGAAAGCTTAGATCAAGAGGAATCCAACGAAAAAAATCCCACTGAAATCCGATGAAAAATAAAGATTTGACATATTTAGAAAAATTGCATTTTTGGCCCCTTTGACCTCTGAAATGGTAAGACCTACACAAAATCCGTTGGCATACTACTGAAAGCTTAGATCAAGAGGAATCCAAAGAAAAAAATCCCATCGAAATCCGATGAAAAATAAAGATTTAACATAATCTGCAAATTCCCAATTTTGGCCCCGTTCGGCCCTCATAGCTGGGAAAGGAAACAAGTTATCAAAAATATAATAGTTGAGCACCATATTAATTTTTCACAAGGAATCCATCAAAATCGGACTTAAAATAAAAAAATTATTTTTTTGGAGATTTGCCCCTGTTGGGCCCATTTATCTCGTGAGCGGTACATGCTACGTGAAATCCGTTGGCATACTCCAGATTGGAAATTTCCTCAGGAGCACACTGAAAGAAACCCCATCAAAATCTGATTAATAATAAAGATTCTACAAACAAACATGTGAAAACACCCAATTTAACCCCTTTTGGCCCCTTTTTTAAAAATGGTTGGGGCCACAATTACCAAAACTGAGCCAAGCCTTCCTTTTGTACCAAAGAACATTATGTAAAAATTTCATAAGGATTGATCTACTGGAACTAAAGTTATTGACCAAAAACTAAAGTGTCTACAGACGACGACGACGACAACGACAACAGCACCATACCAATATACGACCGCAAAAATTTTTGCGGTCGTATAAAAATGCATTTAAATTTTATTAAAATGATTGTGGCCTTCCCCAGGTAAGGGATTATTATTGACCTGTCACTAAATCACAATACCAGTCAGGTACATTAATTATTTCATGACTCATGTTTTATGACCCTTAACCCTCATTAACAGCATGGGACTAGTCTGACTGGGACATCTGTCAACATGTCTGACATCATGTCTGATCAGCTGATTGGGACATCTATCATCATATGACTCTGCCTGTACTTTTTGTTCCCTGCTGGTGGCCATCTTGAATGAGGTACACAAACTTTCAAGGCAACCACCTAAAAACTTTTATCACCAAGTTTGGTTCCAATTGGCTCAGTAGTTTCAGTGAAGATCTTTGAATCTATGTCCTGTTTGTGCTGGCAACCATCTTGGACAATGTTGGATGAGGTGTGAACATATAAATCACAAACTTTAAAGGGGACCAGCCAATGACTATTGTATCCAAGTTTGGTTCCTGTTGGCTTACAGTGGTTTCAGGAGAAAAAACCTTTGAAAGCATTTCACTTTGGGTCCCTTTCTTAAACAATTCCATGAGGTGGCCATCTTGAATGATTGTGAACAAAAATTCACAAACTTTAAAGGGGACTATCCAAGAACTATTATGACAAAGTTTGGTCTCAATTGGTCGGGTAGTTTCAGCAGAGCAGATCATTGAATGCATTTCCCATACTAGTAGGTCCCCATGTTGAACTATATGTTCCCTGCTGAGGGCAATCTTGGATGGGGTACAACCACAAAAATCACAAACTTTAAAGGGGGGCCACCTGAGGACTATTTTGAAAAAATCTGGTACTCATTGTCTCAGTGGTTTCAGTGGAGAAGATCTTTAAACGCATTTCCCATAGGGTCCTATGTTAAACTATGTTTCCTAGTGGCAGCCATCTTGGATGAGATGCTACCCTGCTGGACATATGTAGAAATGGTAGTCCTGGAAAAGTTCAACACTTCTGCAATTCACATTTACATTTAACCTCTTTCTCAAACAGTTTTTGAAATAAAAATAAAAACATTAAAACACAGAGATAAAAATGAAGATAACTCCTATGTGGGTCGTTAGATTTTCTCCAAAATTGCAGGACATGTAAATCTTACTATGCTGACCATTTTTGTAATTTAAACTTCACTTTTATCTTCTACCATTTTCAATATATAAAACTAAAAGTAACAGAAAAATATTTATTATTGTAACACAGAGTGTTACAGATGTCCCCCCAAACGAACATTGTGCATCCTATTCTTAGCACCTCTCATTTTCCATAAAACTTGAACACATGCTAGGCAACTTTCCTGTAAAATTTCATCCAATTCTGAGTACTTTAAATTTCCAGCCTTTTTTTCAGTTTCCATGACAACGGCAGCCATTTTGAAAATTCTCAGGCTGAAAATCATAGACCTTTTCACGATAACTGCGGGCCAGTCAGTGAGCATGTGTAACGTAAATATCCGGAAGGTGGGGCTTGGGGTAGAACAAAAGAATTTTCCTCCAGAAGTTTTCACTGAGTGTGCTCATGGACTACCCCGCAGTTAGCGTGAAAAGGTCTATTTATAAGCACCTGTGATTTAACTGGTCAAAATTTCTTATTGTGTTGGAGCACAGGCACTTGTCTCTCAGAAAAAAAATCCCCTATATCCTTACATAACCGAGTATAGGGGATTTTTTTTTTTCTGAGAGACAATTAAGTGCCTGTGTGTTGGAGTCCATGCTTGACATTGAATTGTACATGTTCAAGCCATTCCTGCATCCAAACACAAAAGGAAATTTAATTTTTTCTGACTTTGTACAATGCATTATTTATCAAACTACAAATAACTACTTAAGATCCGCAGACATTGTTTCGATCAATGGGAAGATCGTGTGACAACGTGTAGATCCCTTGTGAATATACATCAATTTTTCATGAAATAGTTGTTTTCTAGATTTACTAACCTAGTCCACATAAGGTTACTGTATAATATCAGTAATGAACATAACTATATGATATATCTATACATTTAAATTACACATTTAACCTGCTTGATCTGTTGATCATCATTGACTGATGGGTCGACACTCTCAAAAGTAAACAGGAAATACAATGGTGAAATAAATAAAGGAAAAATGTCGGAAAGGTACGATACTTTTCCGGGATTGTACAACATCATATAGGCAATATAGTGACCAATCAGATCAGCCAATTTCAATCTTACACCCCTAATGATCAATGTTTACATATATAATGTATGTAAAAAATCGATATTTTAAATTTCGGCGGTGTTACAACAGAAATTAGAATCATCAATAAAAACTCTAACTATTTTGTATTTATCAAGACTAAACAGTGAAAACATAAACCCCTTCTTGAGGGAAGAATTAAGTTAACAAAAATATTAGATATCAGTGGAACTTTTTATGGTATATGCCTATGCTTATCTATAATAGAAGAAAATAAAATAGATATTATGAATGGAATATCTTCATGTAAAACTTCAAAAGACACCAACAAACTAAAAATAAGTTTAAAAGAACGTAACTGTCTATTATAACAACCTAGTACAAGATAAAATTTAATAGATTTACCATTAAAAATAAAAATTATTTATATAAATATTTTTGTAAAGATGAGGAAAACTACTATCTGTTTCATCCAAACAAAAAAGAGAAATTTCATCACAGAATTTAGGTTAGGCGAACATCAGCTTTTGATCGAAAAAGGAAGATATGTAAAAATACCCAGAGAAGAAAGAAAATGTCAATTTTGTAAGGTTCTGGACGATGAAAAACATTTATTTCTTGATTGTGGCAATAACAAAAATCTTAGAGATGATTTTATAGAATATTATGTAAATTTATATGACAACTTCAAAAGTCTAAACTATATTGAAAACTGAAAATAATTTTAATCCCCAAAAACCAGAAGATATAGATAAAATAGTTTCTTTTGTTAAACAGTCTTTTGAACTGAGGAGAGGAGGCTCTTTATTAATATCTACTGCTATAATAATGTATATTTTAATTGAATACTGTGCTATATCAAAATATTAAACTTGCGCTACTAGTATATGTATTTGTTTCTTATTGTACATATTGTACATTGTATTTGCTGTAACCCAAATGGGTTTATGTCTGTCTTTTGCAAATATGGTTATTATAAAGTTATAATAACTAGTGAAATTCTGATATGATGTTTATATTGATATTCCGAGTTTCATTTAAAAATTTTGAAAAATGAATGAATAAATAAATAAAAGTTGAAGTTACTTATATATATAGTGAAATGTGGACTTTTCACCGCCGCCTTCATAGGTGAAATTTTATTGAAATTTGAAGTACAAGTTCAAAATGCTTCGACATTTGAGTCAGTGGAATCAATTGACTCAAGTGGTCAAGGCCATAGTACGCCTAAAATTTATATAAGCCACCGAAGTCCCGAGTCCAAAAGTTGGGTACACTCTCTTAATTGGGTTGGAAAAAAAATTTCTTTTCACAATCTTCCTAGGTCGGAATTTTAGCAAAATACCCGGATTTCGAGATTTGCTAATTTTAATGACTGGAAATCGAGATGGGACCCCTTTTGCCACCCCTTCCCCTCACAAATTAGTGCTAATTAAGATAATATATCGTTTATAATCGGGAACCTCAACTGTTCTATTATTCTAAAAACGGATGAGATGGAATGTGGTGGACAACCCCTCAGTGGGGCCTCTGGTTTATGCCAACCTTAGTCATGAGCCTAAAGATAATATGTGGTTTAGTGGTTTCAATCTCAACTGTTTTCCAATAATTTTTTGAAATTGGTGGAGGTATCGTGATCTATCGTATGATGGGGATACTCTTTTCAGGTTTCCGGTATATACCAACCAAAAGCCCTTTTCATAAAGTGTTGTTATCTTTGCAAGAATTGGAACTCTCCCATCAATTGGAGATAAAACACTCTTTGCTTCCGGTTATCACTCGTACGGTTGGCTAACAATACACAACTTAAACCCTGAATACATTTTAATTCTTACAAAATGAGTGTAGTGTCACAGTAACCAATGACCTAGTAATCCAAATTTTAGCAGTTTTATGAGCTGTGTTCAGGATGAACAACACTTATCATGTCGGGTTGATAACCGGAACTGTTTCATTGTATTTAAATGCCGAAACCGAAGAGCGGACCAAATGATTTTTTGAAAAGGCCTATAACATAACTTATTAAGGGTTGCAGTAAAAGTAATAATTTTCAAAATTGTATAAACGGGGACCCCTGCGGTACCAGCATACTGATCATGATGTATGAGGGTTGCTTGCACATGATCACATTTAGTCCAATGAGAGATAATTATTTGCTTTTGGCACACAGTGATCTACTTTTTTTACACTTTAACGTAAATAAATATATACAAAATGCGAAGACACTGGTCCATACAACGGAAAAGTTCTACCCAAGACAATAATTCACAAAAATAATCAATCATTGATCTTGACATTCTCTTTGGAGAGGAGTGACTCGAGTAGATCGTAACCCGACCTTTTCACAGAGATCAAGGAGGAATGAAACGGATCGTAACCTTTGGCTAGCAAAGAAGTGATAGAATTAACTAATCCGATTTTAACACACAAAAAACACTAGACAAAAACACTACCTTCTAAGTACAGCATTATTTTTATGATGAACTAAAACATCCTGAATTCTGCCCTTTTTGAGCACCATAGAAGTATCGACATCACTAACGCCCTAACTCCTCAAATAAATAATTACAACGATTTTTAATTTGAGCTTTTCAAAATTTAACTCTTGAATTTTTTTTCATTTTTTTTCTTTGTTGTTAAACATCAATTCTCTTTCCGTTAGTTTTTGGAACACAAAAAATACATTTGAAATGTTCCGCGGAAACAAGTGTCTCACCGGTTCAGTTATATGTTTAATGATGTGTTTGTTTGGTATAATTTCAAGAAATAATTGATTTTTAGAGAGTTAACCAAAATTGAAATCATATACTTTTTGCAAAATAGTAATTGAAAATGAGTGTTTTGACTAGAATCAATAATAAAAGGATCGTTGCCAAGCAGAATGTATGCAAAAAAGTATGGTTGCAAAACAGAATAAAAAAAAAGTAACGACTCTTTGAGAGTTTTTGGAAATTAACCAAAATAAGAATGAATTATTTTTGCAATTAGAGTACTAAAATTGACTGTTTTGACTAGAATGTTTACAAGAAAGAATATTTTCAAGGCAGAATTCAAAAGCATAATTAGTTTCAGAGAGTTCCAGAATATTTACCAAATTCGAAAAAAACTTTTGCAATTTTATTATTAAAAATGTTTGTTTGATTAAAAAAAGGCATGGTTGCAGAAAGAATTTCTAAAAATTGTTGGTCGTGAAGAGTTTCAAGAAATTTACAAAACATGGAACATTTTTATTTAATTCTTTATTGTTCAAAATTATGTTTCGTAAAGAATATCTCAAATTTTATATATATATATATAGATTTCAAGAACAACTGATCTTTGATATTAGGAAATTTACAAAGTTGGAACCGGAATCAAAATTTCAATAGCTTTCTCCACATCTGCCCATTGTATGCATTGAAGTAAGATTCAAAGATTTTATTCATGTTCTAAAGTAACATTGAGTAAAAAAGTCCAACTACGAAAAAATACGAAAAATCTCAAATAAAACCTTTCTCTTACTCTTGTTCGAAATAAATACTTCTCAAATGATGTTAGATGAAATTAATAAACAACATGTTAGGAATTGATCTCACTTGCTGATTGGTCAATTATGTAAATGTCTCGTGTCAGTTTCTTGAAATAGTCAACCGGATGTTGCTGAAATTAACACCTGTATCATTGTCTAACGAAATGGTTTTTGCATTCTTATGACTAAGATAACTCAATTTATTGATAATATGACATTTTTATCAAAAATATTATATTCCTTTCAATGAATGGTGCAAGGGTACACATAGCAACGATGACAGAAACAAAATGGCAGCATACTTGAGACTGGAGACTACGAATATCGCTTTATCTCAAATAAATTGGGTATAAATTATAGAAACAATCTCTAACATTGTTTTCCGGTTTATTACGATATGCGGATAATTTCTCACATATCGATAGTTAACTTTTCACATTTTAAAGTTATCGGGTAAACCTCGAACTTTAAAATGTGAAAATTTAACTATCTCGATGTGAGAAATATACGTAATCAACTGGAAACAATGTTAGAGACTATATTTCAATCACTGTTTATGGACTTAAGGTGTCTCAGTGGTATTATTCCGCCATTTTTGTCTTATACTTTACGAAAGGATATGGAGTAAATGAACAAATGAATTTTAATGAGCTGTATGGCCATTTCGGAAATTTATTCCTCATCAGCAGCACTAGAACCCACTAGAACTTGTTCATTTAGGTTTCATTCATTAAAAACATTCCGTTATTTGAAATGTCAAGAATGTTCCAAAGTATTTAAAATTATCATTCTTAATCACTTTTACAACATTTCTATTACAAAAAGGTAAAATAAAACTCACAAGCCCTAAATCTGAAGCTGGATTTACAGAAAACAGAAATTATACAAGGGAAATAATTTGACAAAAGAATTTAACATAGATATCACTAGAGAAATTAACATTTCACAATTTATCTCTCTTATTTCAACGGTGACCCCTTATTTTTATTTTTTTATATGTAAACTATATCATAAATACAAAACACACGCAAAGTCTGAACAAATCTATAATAAATTTTTCAAGCTATCCTCTCACATAACCATTTTCCCTATCATTTCTATGTAAAATCATGAAATTTTCAATTTCATTTTTTGCGCTTAGATGCACGGTGATCCCCAAATTTTATTTTATATTTTGAACTATACTACAATTACGTTTCTACATGAAAAATTTCACAAAATTCTATAATAGGGAAATAATACCCTGCAGACACCTTAAAATAAAATTAAATTATATCTGCATTCTAATATCTTTAAACCAAATGGCAAGTCCAAATACCAAAAGATACGGAGACTAAGAATAAATATTTTCAAAAAAAAAATCAGCTTTAGGTAATTTTCTGACTATTTTCTAGCTCCTGTACAAATATCAAATGATTCTTTAAAGATTTTAAGAGGTTATAAATGTACGACTACGGTGGGATTAAATTGGAATTACCAGAATTGTTTCGGAACCGTGATGCAACAGTGTATTTTTTGGATCAGTGTGCATTTGCTTTATGTAATTGTCATACAGCATAAGATTCTTTGGATATTGATTGCAGCTATATATAGAAACCTAATGGGAAAATATTAAAACGTGATTTTATAGAAAGATAACATGTTTTGTGAAAGTTCGCTTAGTACACCTTGATAAGAATACAGGTTTGAAATGGCGGGGCTGTATGGTGCCTGTTTAATCGTAACAGTACTTAGTAAGGTTACTTTTTGATTTCATTCTTTGTTTTCTTGATGAAGCTACTGCTGTATTTATTTTATAAAATGTTGTTTTTTTTTAAGCTACAGATGGTGTGGATCTGTGTTTATCTATTCAGCTTCACATTTCTTCCTCGTAAGTAGTATGACCAACCGCATGCAGGACGTCCTACAACTCTTTTAAGAGGGTATAAATCCCCTTTCTGGACTCGGCACTTTGGCCTTATTTTGGGCGTACTTTGGACTTGACAACTTGAGTCCATGGACTCTATGGACATAAAAGTTGAAGCATTCTGCACATGTACTCAAAATTTTTAATTTCCTTAAAAAAAATTAAAAATAGACTCTAGACTTCATCTTTAATTTTGTTAGTACTCTGCATTTAAGGGGGGTGTGGGTTATACCCTCTTTTAAATCTGTTTGCTTTTTGTAATTAGATTTTGTTCTATATTATGCTATGAAACCATTGCTGTATTAACATCATGCAAAGTCTGGATTAATCTCGTAAAATGACCTTCTGTAGGGTCAAAGAGTTAGTTCAGCTGTACCTTTTACCTTTTACTATCATATTCAAAAGGGTATTTGGTTTATCAAATCTTATGATGTCGTAGGACAAAAATACTAACAAAGCAAGTCAATTTATAAATGAAGGCAATTTTGACTATTTTGTATTATCTGTGAGGGATTCGTTACCTTTGTTTACTACTAAAATCTGGACCAACGCAGTAAATTCTTTAGGGTTAGGGAGTCTGCTTTTATTTGACACAAAAAATATATTTCAGAAATCAAAACATTTCGAGCCAAAAAATTTATACAATATCATTTTTTGAAAGCAGCAAATATTTTTGCGGAGGGTAACGTGGTTGTGCTCTTGTCTGAATAGAGGATAATCACAAATGTACATAAGATTTTGAACAATATTTGCTGAATTACTTAATTGTTGGTAGAAATTGAAACAAACAAACTTACCTTCGTTTTCCAAATATTGCTTTCCTTGTACCGAATTGCCGATAACAACCGAATTGCCGATAACAAGCGAATTACGCGTTGACCAGTGTGCTCCATGGGTGAAATACTCCTTAGTTTTAAACAAAATCATCTGAAATTTCAATTAAATCCAGTGACATTAAGACCTTTCTACATTTAATAATGCATTTTGAAGTGGTCTCCAAGTTTAAGATGAGAACCACACAAGAAGCCTGGCTATCACATCAGTATACTGAGTCGACCTTTTTGCATTTTTAACATACAAGAGCCCTTTTCGACCTTTTTGCGTTTTCAGCATGCACGACCCCGTGTGCTTTATTTCATTGTACATAGTGAAAATGGATTGATTGATTGATTGATTGATTGATTGATTGAATATTGTTTAACGTCTTCTTACAAATATTAAGCTATATCAAGACAGAACAAGTTTTTCAATAAATAATCACTTTGGAAAGTTTGTCAATATATAATCACTATGGGGGTAGAAAAGGCCATAGAAAAGGTCATGGGACGTGAAATTCTCACTGCCACTGGAAAAGTAGGGTGAAACCGAAGAGGCGGGAAAATTGAAAATGGATTTCCTATTGTAGTTATTTTGAATAATTTTGCAGTTGCAGGAACATACAGCGTCAGTCCATGTGAAGACAAGAGCAAATCAGCATGTCAGAGACTGGTCGCCATTAAATCGTCAAATTGTGAGGATAGCTGTATAGCAAATCTCTGTCCAAAATCGTGTGGAAAATGTCGTAAGTTTGAAGTAAATATTTTTTTTCTAAAAATTTCTTGAATCGCTTCATATCTTAAAACTTTATATTTGCAATTTGGTTAATTGTACATATATGGTTCTTTTCTTTTACAAAAAATTCTCAAATGAGATATGTGAAATATCGTGAGCTTTAAGTAGCTATCGAGATTAGAGAAACTATCGTAATCAGGAGAAAAATTGAAATTATTTCTACATTCCTTATTTTATTTTCTTGAAAATAAGTAATCCCAATCCCAATTTTTACTACAATTCTTTCTTTGTAAAATTTTAATCATTTTTTTTCTTTTTTTTTTGTGAAATCAGAAATAGAAAAAAGATTGAAGTAATACCCAGAAATGAATACATGTGTCGCGTAATTATCATCTGCTAAATGACAATGGAACAAAACATGTTTATTGAAACTTTTTGAAGAATGAAAAGGAAATCTATGAATGTGTGTAGATATTTGTTTCGATATGTTTTGATTTATGAATTTTCAAAGATACTCGTGATGTTATTATTAATTAACGAGTATATCCCTTTCCGTAAAGTGTTATCTTATCCTGAATTGGAACCCTCCCGTCAAATGGAGGTACGGACACCCTTTGATTCCGGTTATCATCACTCGTATACTGTCCGACGACACGAGTTGACTAACAAGACATCAAGGACGCGATGTTGTAAGTGTGTAATCCAAATATGAACAGTGTTATGAGCTGTGTTCAAGAGGAGAGTTCTGAAGTCGTGCACAGTCATAGATCATATGTTAGCTTGATAACTGGATCTGGTTCATTGTATTTAAAGCTGAAAATGAGTTTGGACAAATAAGGTTTTGAAAAGGCCTATTTATAGGATTTGTAATTTTTTTAATTGTTTGAGTCTGTTATATCATTAAAAAATTCTGAGGTAGATTTGCACAATTTTAAGAGTTTTATGTAGATATATAATTAAGAATATTTCCTTAAAATATGAATATCATATTTTATTGCAGCTTTGACGTGTTATTCCTGTGACAATATTTTGCATCCATCTAACTGTAGCAAAACAACCACATGCAGTGATATATCTATGGTAAGACATATTAAAGTCATTTGAAAAGTATATAGAACAGAACAGAACAGAATTTTATTTGGTTTAAAATCCAATATACATAGGATTGATACCAATACCATCTTCGCTGGCCAAGGGTTACGATTCGCTCCTCTCGATGAGAGAAGCGGATCGTAACCCTTGGCTAGCGAAGATGTACCAATACATACAAACATCACAAACATGAAAAAAAATAAGAATATAAGAATAAAGATGAATCAACTTTTCTCTTCGATGTCTTAAGTTGTTTGAACTGGCAACTTTTAATTTCTGGGAAAAAAATCGCATGTCAAAAATATTCCATTGTATGTAACACGCAAACAGAATTCGGAACGTGAATGATATCAGATATGTCACATGCCAATTGGTTCCATTAATGCAAGGTTCTATAAAAGCAATAATAAAATCATTACTGCTTCCAGCAATATTTAGCAATACTTTGCACCCATTTTTTTTCCAAATGGAAGTAACTGTCTGGTTCTACATACTAGTTTCCTGTTAATGCATTCATATGTTATCTCTTTACACTTTACAAAGTTTGCACCATATGAAAAAAATTGTAATTGCTAAATATTTTTCATTTTCTTCCTGTTAGTCCTGTATTGCATCGCAAACTTTGACCACGTCTTTGACGAAGGTATTCCAGCTTGGATGTGTAACCAATCAGGTATGTTTATATTGTAATGCACTTTAGCACACATGTTTAGTCTGGTGCATATATTTCACATAGACTCATTTGAAATTATTCAATATTATCATCGAGGGATTTTATTTCAAACCCCTTTTGTTGGAATACCTTAATAATCTGATTTTTTAACTTCATTTGTCATTTTTCTTAAATAATTAGTAGGCAAAAAGGTTTTATGGAAAAATGACATGAAACTATGCCCTGTTTGGAGTCTTCTATATCATCGTCTATATCCTCCAAGAAGAATTTTCTTCTATCACAATAGCGGTATTGTTTATGACTTATGATGTATTTATAGATTATGAGTGCATTGAGTCTATGTGCCCTACGGGTTCTTTCATTTAAGTTGAATGAAAGTCTGGTAGGATATTAATTTAAACTCATGCCATGAAATTACTAACGGCATTAGATACATTGGAAACGAAGAGCAAAATTGCAAATATTTAATGTATGAAAATATGTTTTTATACAAAAATTTGAAAAATCCTATCACAACGTCATTAAAGTGGACCGATTTATGGCGGATTTCCTGGCTCAATAACGTATTATATTTGCAATTCTTCAATGAACATACCAATATTCCTCAAGTAACACCTATAACAACTCCTTCAAAACTCCTATCTTTTCTTTGTCAATCAACCAATCAAGATTCTATAGAATTCTTTTGTATACCAATTTGTCATTACTGGAGTATCAAGGTAAACCCCTTCAGGCAGTACAAATTGGTATACAATAGAATTTCTATAGAATCTTGATTAGAAAGACAAGAGTTTAGAAGGACTTGTTGGATGTGTTACTTTAAGAATATTGGTATGTTCATTGAAGAATTGCAAATATAATACGTTAAAGAGCCAGGAAACCCGCCATAAAGGTAGCATAATAGGCTGTAACTATATACATAACATTTTGGACTATTTTTCCAACAAATTCAAGTCAACGTCCAGTTCAAGTTTCAATGATTGCTCATTATCTAAGAAAAGAATCTAAATGACGGTATGCCTGTTTGCAAGTGTAAATCGAAGTGGTATTACTCTTTAAGACACATATAATGCCCCGTTAAAGACATGTTGAGGCTCAATAGCATGAAAATTCTGAACCCAAAATCAATTTTATAGGTGCTAGGCAACCTCTCTCTAAATTTGCATCAATTTGATTACTGTAACATCAATTTGAAGTACTCTAAAATTTAATCAATTTGAGGCACTTTGGCTTTTTTAGCTCACCTGACTCCAAGGGTCTGATACCTTTTCACATCTTCATCTTCTCCTCTGAAACCACTTGAGCAAATTCAACCAAACTTTACAGGAATGATGTACTAAAGGTCCTCAACAAAGATTGCTCATTTCGTACTGATCTGATAAAAATCATGGCCGCCAGCGATGAACATAGTTTAATCACATTTTCATCTTCTACTCTGAAACCGCTGAAGCAAATCCAAACAAACTTACAAGAATGATGAATGATGTACTATAGGTCTTATACAAAGGTTGTTCATTTCGTTCCGATCTAATAAAAAACATGGCCTCCAGTGCTGAACATAGTTTAACATTGGACCCAATGGTAAAATCACATTTTCACCTTCTCCCCAGAAACGGTTGAAGCAAATTCAACCAAACTTTACAGCAATGATGTACAAAAGGTCTTTTACGAAGAATGTTCATTTTGTTCTGATCCGATAAAAAACATGGATTTCAGCATGGAACATAGGTTCACTTAGGACCCTATGTGAAAATCTCATTTTCGTCTTCTCCTCCCCCCCCCCTCCGAGGGAACCCCGGGGTATAAATTCAAATTCAAATTCTTTATTGGGCTTATCACAGGGCCCTTTCGGGCATAACAAAATCATGTATACTTTCACAGACAGACACATTCATCCACCCATACATGCACATACGCTCACCTTTCTCACTAATTATATTAATTAGGTACAGCACAATAGAACATATATATTGTAATGTAGGCGAGAGTTAGGTATAAGAAGAGGGATAACTCTAATATTGCAACTATTAAAATTATTGATAGTTTCAATTAAGGTTCAATAAACCAGAGAGAGCTCGATATGTATAACAAAAGAAGATATTATATTCCACACATAATGCTTATATAATATAAAATAAACAGTTATAGCGCAGCATTAATTATCAATTGTCCTTCTGTCTAAAAAAATTTTGTTCTAAAAAATCACACAAGTCCGGTAAAATTATTGGGTCTTCGTTTGACATTATCCATACAAATAAATTAGTGGTGTGAAGTCTTTTTTCAGATTTGGGAAATGATAATTTTGAAAAAAAAATATATTTCTTCTGTTTTCATACCAAGGCCAACACAATAAAAAATGTTCTTCATATTCTATCTGATTCATTGAACAATACTGACAGTTCCTTTCACATCGGAATAGTGGCCCTAGTTTACCTGCACTATTGACCCTTTTTTCATATCTACCCTTTTCTATTCTTAAAGAATGATTGCTAATTCTAAATCTAGTATAGAAATAGGACCGCGGCTTGCGGGGTGTGACCCTCCTGAACAGGACTGACCCTGAGGGAATCCCGGGATATAGAAATAGGACCCATTCCGTGGTTGTGCGGGATTGAAAAATACACAACCCATCTTTCGGATGGGATGTTAACTCAGGTCCACGTGTTGGAAGAAATGCCACGCTTCTTGTAGCAAGCTCTTTTTGAGTGGTCCGTAGGTGATCGGCTACAAGGCTAAATTCCCCGCCCTTTCGATTTCACCCTACTTGTCCAATGGCAGTTAAAATTTCCCGTCCCATGAGCCTTTCCATACCCCAAAGTCATTATTTATCAACAAACTTGTTCTCGTCTTGATTTAGCTGAAATATTGCTCAGTAGACGTTAAACAATATTCAATCAATCAATCGTCTTCTCCTCTTAACCTGCTTAAGCAAATTCAACCGAACTTGAGAGGAAAGTCCTTTACAAAGATTGCTCATTTCTTTCTGATCCGATAAAAATCATTGCCGATAGCATAGCACATAGTTTAACATTGGACCCTACAGGAAAATTACATTTTCATCTTCTTTTCTGAAACGGCTGAAGTAAATTCAACCAAACTTTACAGGAATGATGTGCTAAAGGTCCTTTACAACGATTGCTCATTTTGTTCCGATCCGATAAAAACAAGGCCGCTAGCATTGAGCATAAATTAACATTGGACCTTATTGGAAAAAGCACGTTTTCATCATCTTCTCTCTGAAACTATTGAAGCTAATTTAACTAAACTGTATTGGAATGATGTATAGAAGGTTCTTTGCAAAGTTTTTCTCATTTCAATAGGAAAAGAGACACGGGTGCTAATGAAGAACATCGCTACGCATTAGAAACCATTGGTAAAAAAAAAACATTATTTTTTTGTCATGCATAAAAGTATTTTGTCAGTTGAGCAGTTTCTGAGCAACTAGTTCAGATTCGATGTCAACGGCATCCATTTTTAAATTTTGGGTATCAATTTTTAAATTCTTGGCATAAAAATCATTTCTTTGGGTCCCGGCCTCTTGTCAGTTTCCATGAGACAAGGACGATATTTTTTTTATATTTCATGGCGTCCATAGATTCACTAACAATGAAGAAATTGTGAGTTTGATTCCTTTGAAATTGGTAAATTTGATTGCAAAGGTTCTGAAAAACATCGACTTTTTCGTTCGTACAAACGCACAAACGGACAGACGAACGAATTTACGTTCCGTTTAATCCCATAAAGTTTTTTTATGAATGAATAGGATAACGGCTGTTCCATTTGACTCTCGTTATAAATTGTATACGATATATGATACCTTGGTGGTATAACCAAACTTTCTGGATTGAGGACCTTGGGCTTATTTTGGGCGTACTTTGGACTTGACCTCAAGTCCATGGACTTAAGAGTCGAAATCTTCTGTACTTGAACTTCAAATTTCGTGTTTTGTTTTGTTTTTTGTTTTTTTTTGTTTTTTTTCTCTTTTTTTTTGTAGTAAATTGAAAATAGAGCTATGTAAATATCTAATTTATAGACGAGTTACTATTTGTTTTGGTGGATTTTACCTGTATTAAATATTTTACGAAAGAAGTTTACCTTTTGTTGTTATTAATGTACTGTTACTTTTACGTAGCTATTAGTGCGACATTTTAATAATAATAAAGAAATGGACAAAAAACAATATGTCGTCCCGACTACATCTGGGGCGACATAATAATAACAAGTGATAACTGTGTTCGCAAGCGAAACACAAAAGTCTCCCAAACGAACTCCCATATCGGATTTCAAGGCATTACTAGACTCCCATAAGAAAAAAAATTAGGCAGGGGTGACCCTTATAACCTATGTAATTCATACTTCTCAAAATTCCTATTTTGTATCACAAAACACAATTTCTAAACCAAAAAAATACATTTCAGCTTTTGTTTCCATGGCAACCAAATGCTCTTTTGTCTATTACACCCTATTTCAGACCTCTTTCCAAAAAAAATTTGGGCAGGGGTTCCCCTTAAAACCTACGAAATACATATTTCTCAAAATTCCTCTTTTTAATCAGAAAACTCAATTTTTCTACAAAAAAATTTGTTTATGGTTTTGTTTCTTTACAACGTATGCTCTTTTGTCATTTCACCCAATTTCAGACCCTTTCCAAAAAAAATTGGGCAGGGGTTTTCCTTATAAGCTATGTAATACATATTTCTCAAAATTCCTTCTTTTTTGTCAGAAAACCTGATTTTTCCAAAAAAATTAGTTTCTGTTTTTGTTTCCATGGCAACAAAATGCCCTTTTGTCCATTAAACCCAATTTCAGACCTCTTTCAAAAGGAAATTTGGGCAGGGGTTCCCCTTATAACATATGTGATATGTATTGCTGTGATCATAAAATAATCATTAGCATAAACCATTATTTTCTAAAAATTTCCATTTTTTGTTTGGTTTCCATGACAACCGAAATTATTTTGAAAGGTCCAATGCTGTAGAACCCTTTTTTACATCAAAAACACCATTCCTATGGAGTTTCATGAAGCTAGTATTAAAACTTTTTGAGATGCAGTGAGAAATAGGGTGAAAAATATCCAAAATTTCATTTTCCCATAAGGTTAACATTGAAGACCCCACCCCTTTTTGAGTCCCCCAAATGTACCCTTAATAAACCCCCTTTTCAAAAATTTTTGTTTTAGGCACAACTAGATATATGGGGCCAACATCCTACAAAGTTTCAAAGTTCTATGTCAAATGGTCTCTGAGATCTTGTTCGGACAAATTCATCCGGACGAGAATAAAGAAAGAAAGCGGAATAATAACAAGTGATAACTGTGTTCGCAAGCGAAACACACAAGTCTCCCAAACGAGCTCCCATATCGGATTTCAAGGCATTACAAGACTCCCTCAAAAAAAATTTGGGCAGGGGTTCCCCTTATAACCTATGTAATACATATTTCTCAAAATTCTTATTTTTTATCAGAAAACTCAATTTTTCTACAAAAAAAAAATATGTTTATGGTTTTGTTTTCATGACAAACAAGTGCTCTTTTGTCCATTACACCAAATTTCAGACTGTTTCCAAAAAAATTTGGGCAGGAGTTCCCCTTATAAGCTATGTAATACATATTTCTCAAAATTCCTTCTTTTTTGATCATAAAACCAGATTTTTCAAAAAAAAAAAAAAAAAGTTTCTGGTTTTGTTTCCATGGCAAACAAATGCTCATTTGTCAATTACCCTATTTCAGATCTCTTTTCAAAGAAAATTTGGGCAGGGGTGTCCCTTATAACCTATGCAATCCATATTTCTCAAAATTTCTTTTTTTTATCAGAAAACTCAATTTTTCAACCAAAAAATATGTTTCCGTTTTTGTTTCCATGGCAAACAAGTGCTTTTTTGTCCATTACACCCAATTTCAGACCCTTTCCCTCCAAAAAAATTGGGCAGGGGTTCCCCTTATAAGCTATGTATTAGCTATGTAATACATATTTCTCAAAATTCCTTCTTTTTATCAGAAAACCTGATTTTTCAAAAAAAAAAAATAAGTTTCTGGTTTTGTTTCCACGGCAACCAAATGCTCTTTTATCCATTTAACCTTTCAGACCTCTTTCCAAAGAAAATTTGGGCAGGGGTTCCCCATATAACCTTGGTAATACATATTTCTCAAAATTCCCTTTTTTATCAGAAAACTCAATTTTTCTACAAAAAATTATGTTCATGGTTTTGTTTTCATGACAAACAAGTGCTCTTTTGTCCATTACACTCAATTTCAGATTCTTTCCAAAAAAAAAAAAAAAAATTGGGCAGGGGTTCCCCTTTTAAGCTATGTAATACATATTTCTCAAAATTCCTATTTTTTATCAGAAAACTCAATTTTTCTACAAAAAAAATATGTTTATGGTTTTGTTTTCATGACAAACAAGTGATCTTTTGTCCATTACACCCAATTTCAGACTCTTTCCAAAAAAATTTGGGCAGGAGTTCCCCTTATAAGCTATGTAATACATTTTTCTCAAAATTCCGTCTTTTTTTATCATAAAACCAGATTTTTCTAAAAAAAAAAATAAGTTTCTGGTTTTGTTTCCATGGCAAACAAATGCTCTTTTGTCAATTACCCTATTTCAGACCTCTTTTCAAAGAAAATTTGGGCAGGGGTGTCCCTTATAACCTATGTAATCCATATTTCTCAAAATTTCTTTTTTTTTATCAGAAAACTCAATTTTTCAACCAAATAAATATGTTTCTGTTTTTGTTTCCATGGCAAACAAGTGCTCTTTTGTCCATTACACCCAATTTCAGACCCTTTCCCCCCAAAAAAATTGGGCAGGGGTTCCCCTTATAAGCTATGTATTAGCTATGTAATACATTTTTCTCAAAATTCCTTCTTTTTATCAGAAAACCTGATTTTTCAAAAAAATAAGTTTCTGGTTTTGTTTCCATGGCAACCAAATGCTCTTTTATCCATTAAACCATTTCAGACCTCTTTCCAAAGAAAATTTGGGCCGGGGTTCCCCATATAACCTTGGTAATACATATTTCTCAAAATTCCCTTTTTTATCAGAAAACTCAATTTTTCTACAAAAAATTATGTTCATGGTTTTGTTTTCATGACAAACAAGTGCTCTTTTGTCCATTACACCCAATTTCAGATTCTTTCCAAAAAACAAAAAAAAAATTGGGCAGGGGTTCCCCTTTTAAGCTATGTAATACATATTTCTCAAAATTCCTTCTTCTTTATAAAAAAAACCTGATTTTTCAAAAAAATAAGTTTCTCGTTTTGTTTGCATGGCAACCAAATGCTCTTTCATCCATTAAACCAAATTTCTTTCCAAAGAAAATTTGGGCAGGGGTTCCCCTTATAACCTTGGAAATACATATATTTCTCAAAATTCCTTCTTTTTTATCAAAAAACCTGATTTTACACAAAAATAAGTTTCTTGTTTTGTTTCCATGGCAACCAAATGCTATTTTGTCCATTAAACCCACTTTCAGACCTCTTTCCACAGAAAATTTGAGCAGGGGTTCCCCTTATAACCTATGTAATACATATATCTCAAAATTCCTTTTTTTAATCAGAAAACTGAATTTTTCTACAAAAAAATTTGTTTCCAAGACAAACAAGTGCTCTTTTGTCCATTACACCCAATTTCAGATTCTTTCCCAAAAAAATTTGGGCAGGAGTTCCCCTTATAATCTATGTAATACATATTTCTCAAAATTCCTTCTTTTT
>MJUU01069455.1:3877-23283 GCA_002080025.1 Modiolus philippinarum | reverse complement strand
TATATAATGGCCTCTCACTGATACTGCCGATGTCTGCTGAAATACATGAAGACTCTTTACCAAACCCTTCGGGAAGTTTTGAGTTTGATTTTTCTTCCGTAGTGCGACAGTGTTTTACCAGCAGACTAGATTCCTTGAGCTAGCCGGCAGTTTAGCGGCGAGCACTCTTTGACCCTTCTTTCAAAATTACGTTTTGTCTTATGCTTTTTCTGTTCCAAGAAAGTGGTCATTGAGTTAATAGTCTACCTGTATTGGGTTTTATTCGCGTGTTTATGATACTATAGGGAAACGGGATAGAGAAAGGGGAGGTTTGGGTACCCATAAACCGGTTTAACCCTACCACTGGCTTTTGCTGGTGCCGGTACCAAGTCCGGCTATCCCGAGTTCCTATCGTTATTTATGTTTGTCTCTTGTTTTCATTGTTGTTTTTCTGGTGCAGTTTGCTTGTAAATTGTAGCATTTGATTGTAGTTCCTGGCCATTGTAGGTGTTTGCTGTTTTCCTGTTTTTGTAATTTTGACTGGAAAATCATTGTTTTCGATTTTTTTGCTTTTATAGAAAGTTGCCACTTAAAGCAATATTCATTTAATTTACGAAGAGATCTTTGTAAACCGTCTGCCGTTTCAGATAGTAAAAGAATATCATCAGCAAACATTAAGCAATTAATATTTAAATTTTTATTTTTTAGAAGAACTGGATGACAATCACTATCAAATTATGCCCTTGTTTTACTCCTCTGTTAATTAAAACATTTTCTGATAAATGGTTTTTATGTTTTACTGAAGCTTCAGAGCATTTATACATGTTTTTCAAAAGATGATATAACTTTTTTCCGAGATCTAAATTCTTTATGAGTTTATATAGTAAGCCAACTCTCCAAACAGAGTCGAAGGCTTTTCTAAGATCAATAAAACATCCAAACATTTTCTTTTTTTCATGATTAGCATATTATGAGGGCTTTGACAACAAATATTCTATCCGAGGTTCGATTGTTTTTTCGGAATCCAAATTGTAATGGGCTTATTTTGTCATGAAAAATATTAAGTAACCTACCATTCACTATGGTATTGAATAATTTACTTCAACAATTCGTAAGTGAGATGTATTATTAGTACACTTCAGTTTCATAAATACTTTGTTTTATATGGTTGTACATATTTATTTCAAGAGATGAGGAATCCAGTTATTCTTCTTAAAGGTATTTTAGGAGATCGTTTACACGAAAGTTCCTATCTTAAAGCCGTATTTAAATAACACATGGTAGGTCTTTCAACCAATATTTTTGGACTATATCAAATATGTATTAAATGGAATAATTTATCATTAAAAAACCAGAGAAATTAAAAAAAATAGACATTAATGCAAAACTTTGATCAAAGTGCAAAATTATTAACCTTTTACACGTTTTTTGGTGATTGGATTTCCATATGTTTTGGTTTTATCTGCACTGATGAGACAAAGGTTGTCGAAATGCGCATATGCAGAAAATGAATTAACAGTAACTTCGGTATTTTGTTATTTATAATTAAGGTAAAAAAAAGGTTGTAAGCTATGATATATAACTTACTTTTTGTAGCCCTTTTTCGGATAAATGTCATGCACACCTACCGTCCCCGGATGCACACGTGCTGGAATGTAAATATTTTTAATTCTGTCGTACATCGGCCCAGTGCTGTTGATGTATCTTTCTATATAAAGCTTGCCGGAAGTATTACTGGTACCCCATGTGGTTATATGTTGTACAGTTGGCATGGTAATACCGGCTGTATTGTTCTTGAAGATATTGTCCTAATATTGTAAAAAAAAACACTGTTCAGCATTAAGCAATATGGGACTTCTGAGTCGTGTTATTTCCGGAATAAATTTCTGATACTAACAAAAAAAATCAATACATCAATACTTTGAGAGGGAACCACTAATAAATGAACACTGAGCTAAGGGTCGGTGGTTTATATTTCCAGTGAAGTATTTCCGGTAGAATTACGGAGCGGAAAGGACCTCTGCTCCGGAGATTGGATTATGACGTTAAAATTTTTGTTTGCATCGTTATATAATGTAACTTCCGGGTACACTTTTTGATCCCGGAAGTTCCAAATATTGCCAAGTATGCGAGCCTATGCCCTTGCTTGGAAGTAGGTCATAATCCTCAGACGTCATGTTTTTGCGGTAAACGTTTTTGAATTGCCATTTTATCGTGAATTCTCGGAGGTCACATGCAAGACTTACAGACCCCATTTCTTGTTTATTTTCAAACTTTCATTATTTCCTTTCCGGAAAACTTTTATGGGGGTGGGGAAGAGGGGTCACGATCCCGAATTCCCGGCTAAAAAATGTAAAATCCCGAATTCCTAGTCATAAAATGACCCTTTCCCGAATTCCAGAGAAATTTTGAATACTAATCATTCAAATTCGCCCATATAGTGTCAATACAGGTAAACGTGCAGTTGTAACAAAACTTTGACAGTATTAGTCTGCTGTTTTATTTCCATATAAGGCCACGTATGCCACATATAATCCTTATACTCTTTGATTACCTATAGTCCATGGGCTGGAATACCCCCCCCCCCACTTCTGATCCCTACCCATATTTTTAAGTCTGCTTACATCCCCTCTTCAAAATAAAACATGTTAACATGAGCATAACTTGCACGCAATGTTGGAGCAGGCCCCCTTTTAAACCCATCCAACGAAAGTTGGGAAAGTTTCGTTTTTGACAAAAGTTTTTCTTTCATTTGCTTCATATTGTTGATTGGTGCCTCTCAGTTATGAAAAAGTAGTAAAAAATGATAGCTGATGGTATACACTTAACCAATATTCCACAAAAGTGTCATTTATATACCAAATACGTTATAAGAATTTAAAATCCTACCCCTACCCCTTCAAAATGTAGACGTAAATTTTAAGATTTTTCTCGAAATTGTGTAAGTTCAACGGTATATAGACTCCACTGTGTTTTCATTTCAGAATTCTTGCAATATATTTTAGTCTTTTAATATCCTTTCTTAAAAAATTAAACACCAACTATCACTTTTAAATAGACAAATAAAACAGATCTCTGAATATTTTCGTTCTCGACACAGCTTTGTCCCTTTTTTGCCTCATCTTGTCTATGAGTAGTTTAAATTCATGAAAAGTGGAGGTAAAATGGAAGTACATAATGTCTTCTTTACAACTGGTACAAATTATAGCAATTTAGAAGTATTATAAACTTCCTGCATCCATAAAACTTACCCCTACCCCAACAAATTTACTCTAAAATTGTTTTTGTCTATATTCGCGTAAAAATAACCGGAACATACAAAATGTGTATTGTATATGACAATGTTGCATATTGCATGAATAACATCCTGATTTGGAATTGTAACAGCCATTGCTGACTTTAACTCAATATTTTACCCGAAATTGATGAAAAATGGGAATTTTTAACCTTTCAGATTTGTCCAAAGTTCACTGTTAAATCGTTATTATGTCAATTCTGGAGGATATATCTGCAGATATCCCATTTAATTGTTCTAAGCGATACATTAGTTGTCTTAAAATCTTGTTTAGAAGTGTATAGTGTGACTCTAAATACCGAAAATCTTACCCTTACCAGAACAAATTTTCCCTAAAATAGTCAATTTTTTGTCTATATTCGCATAAAAATAACCAAAACACGTAAAATCTGCATTTCATATAACAATATTGCGTAAATTATATCATGATTATCATTTTAAGTTTAAGTTCCACTTGAGAGCTTAAACTCAATATTTTGTACAAAATTGATGAAAAATGGGAATTTTCAGTATTTCAGATTTGTTATATGTGGCAAATCTGGGGGATTTATCTGCAGAAATGCCAATTCATTGTTCTAACCGATACATAATTTTCTTAAAACAATGTTTAGAAAAACAAGGACCGTTCAATGTGACTCTTAATACCGAACATTTTACCCCTCCCCCAAGAAAATGATGACTAAAAATACAAAAAATATGCCCGTCTTTACATATATATGAACAAAACATACTATAGTTTTACTTTCTTTAATATAAATGCATTTTATATATGGCAATATGCCATTTTAACGCCAAAATATGGGTAAAATTGAATATTTTGGGCGATTTTCGTGAAAAATGGGAATTTTCAGCATTTCGGAATTTTACAAAATTGAATTGTTGTTTAACTGCCCATAAACCATGCACATGATCTTATTTGTGATACATCATGTACATGGGAGTCTCTGTGTGTTTTGGTATTTGAAATGATATGTAATTGGACCTTTATACAATGTTTAAGCTTTTAAAGCTGAATAAAATGAAATAAATTGTGTTGAAAAAGGGGGAGGGGTAATAATTATGTTTGCAATTTATGAGAGTTTAGTTAGTCTAAAATTTTCAACGCATACTTTCTAATAGCTGATATATAATGAAACGAAATTTTAACAACATTTTCAAGTTATATATCAAATTCGTGAAGTATTTACATCTCTAAGTCAAAACAGCAATAATTCTGAAAACGGAAAACTCTTTTTTTTTCATAAAATTTCGAACAGGAGGGCCAAAGAAAGACCCTTCGAAAAGTTTGAATCTACTTAAACGGTCTTTTGCATGTCAGCTGTAGTGAAATACACACCAGAATTTGCATAAGACATTATCTTTTTATCATTTAGAGCCTGAATATTTTAAATTTTCCCTTAATTTTAAGGGGAAGGGATGCTAATTTTGGATCCTATAAAAAGTCTGAATCTTAAGTGGCCAAACTTGAGTTCATTATAAAGGATATTAAATAAGCTTCAATATTTGGTACCAAATTTCAGTACATCTAACTTATCTACATACATTTTAAAAATTATGGAGCTTAAAAGATGAAAATGAGGTTAAAACTAAAATACAAAAATTTTGCGTGGTGTACTATAAAAGTGGCCCTATACTGTCTATGCGTGCAGGTTATATTTTATTTTGAAGCGGGGATATAAAAGAACTAAAATAAATCGGTCTGGACCATAAGAGGGGGGGGGGGGGGGTAGGTGCACGGAAAGTGATTTCAGCCCGTGGCCTACTACACATGTACCTTTACATGGGCTTTTAGTTTGCCTTAATCGGAGAAATCGGCCAATGGTTGCTCATGTTGCACTATGTGCCTGATTTTGCTCTTTGATTTCTGAACTTTTATGTACAAAAGTGCCTATTTTATTTCAGTCTCATGACAATTACTTTGAATAAAACAAGGTTACTGCACTTAAAAGAATGAAACTATTTTAAAGGTGAAAAAAATATATCAACAATGATTCTTCGCAAACACCGTCTAGTACATCACATTGATACAGACATTATGAATGCCTCACCTGAAAAAAAAAGTAACAAACTTTAGCAATGCAGGATTGGTCGTTTATTGAATAAAACAGAATCTCGGATACTTTTAAATACCGATTTCCCGATGCAAAAAATCATAAAAAGCAACCCCGATAACTTTATATCCCGAATTCCCGGTGACAAAATGCACTCTTTCCCGGATCACGCTTGATTTTAATCTCGAATTCCCGGTCAAATTTTCATCAAATCCCGAATTCCCGTTAAAAAAAATGCCCAATCCTGGCGTCCCGGAAAAGGTCTTCCCGACCCTCTTTTATGACATATTCTCATTCCTTTTTTTTCAAAGGTGGCAACTAAATTCTTGGCAAGTTACAAATGTAATTAAATGTAATTACAATGGTATCCGCCAATTAAAGAGAATGATTCAAAAGTACATTTTCACAGACAGGACAATAATGCCTTCTTAAGATCCATGCAAACTGTATTGGATGTGGTAAGTTTCCACTGATTTTTTTCACTTTTTTACTTTTTTGGGGCCATTAAGGGCTTGCTTTATGGTGTGAGGTTCCTCGATGTGTTGAAGACCGTACGGTGACCCCTGGATGTTTTGTTTTGGGTCGTTTTAACCTTTAGATGGGATGTTGGCTCCTTGACATTTACCCCATTTCCTTTCTTTTTCATATTGAAAAAGTTTGAAAATATAAAGAGAAACAAAAATTTGCAAAGTATCTGATGATTTAAAATTCTTTAGCAACACTCTTTCTGGTTTTTGTTATCATGAAAATCTATTTTTCTTGGAAATTAAAAATGCGTGACATTGAAAGGGGTGAGCGTGAGAGCGTGATTTGTTGTTGGAAAGCGTGAGACTTGACAAGTCTGCAATATCCCGAATATCAAGAAACTAAAATTTTATAAGAAGACAAGCCAATGACCAACATATTCCTGACTTGGTACAGGCGCAAAAATTGCGGCGGGGTTAAACTCGTTTTCCTGGATCCAAACCCTCCCCCTATGTGTGGTAAATGGCTAAGGCCACATCAAATTAATTAATAGATTCTCATCCCCACCCGCCCCATTTTTTCTAAGCTCAATTTTATTTTTATTTTCAATTATTCCAAAATTTTCTTTAAATTCCTATCAATTTTAGTGAAAATCAGTAAAAAATATTAAATAAAACCCTCCTACCCGCCCCATATTTTTTGTTACAGGTGGATGAGAATCTACAAATTAACTTGATAGGGCCTAATATAAATACACAAAAAGACTCACAGTAAAAATCAAACTAGAAAAAAGTCCAACTTATCAAGAAGAGTACCTTTACAATGAAGTACATAAAACATGAAGACAATACACACGAGTATTGTCCTGACAAATGCTCGCAGTTACTGACAGCTAGGTAAGGGACCGACCATTTAACTTGAAAAGGGGGGGGGGGGGCTATGGTTTTTTCTAAAAAAATATTTTGGATCTGATTTTATGTGAAAAAAATATTTTGGCTGCCAAAATGGTGAAAAAAAATTTTCTGAAGGAGGCTTTCTGTCCCCAAAAATAATGTTAATTTTGAAAAAAAAATATTTTGTTGATACGCATGCAAAAAATAAATAATTTTCTGTCTAGAAAAAAAACCATAACCCCCCTCCCCCCTTCAGGTTAAATGGTCGGTCCCTAAGGACATAATTTCCGTTGACTATGATCCCAAGTCTTATTACATATGAAACTGCAATTGAAAATACTTCTAGATAGATTTCGTTTAACAACATCATCAATTATGAAAGGACATGAGATTGGCCATGCCAAAAACTCCAAATAAGAAAATTGTTTTAACTTGTTTACGGTGTAAAACATTTTGGAGCTGATCAATTTCTTTGCCAACAAAAACCAGAAGTAAAGATTTAACAACAATGTTGTATTTATATCCTTTATGATTAAGTTTGTTCAAAGGATTAATAATTTTGGAAGGACAATTTTGAATTTATCCGCTTTGTAAATATTTGGATGTGGAAGTTTGGATGTGAAGTGCTCTGTTGTATAAGAGCCCTGCATGTGAAACCAAATTTCCTAAATAAGTCAATATATTCTGCTGAAGTGAAATATGTGATTGCATGATGCCTTGGATTCACCCATTAGTTTCCCGAGTGATTCACATCAAGTAAATCGCTACTTAAGATATGTGATTGCAAGAAGACTTAGATTCACACGTTTAACAAAACATTTATGTTTCCTGAGCAATTTGAATCAATTTAATGATTTGCGAAGATTAGGGTAACCAATGGGGTTAAATAATTACGAATGCTACACAGGTCGCTTCAAAAGTCAGTTCAATGGCGCTTTTGCACAAAATCTTCAAAATAAAAGCATGAAGAAACGTATGCCGTTTTCTTTAATATTTTCTACTTAGGCATAAAGTAAAAAAAAAATCCTGAGTGCGAGAAATACATAGTAAAAATACTTGCACTCTTTACGCTTTCCAATTCTCAAATGGTTTGTTCCTGATAATAAAATTAATCTACGCTTATACATACCAAAACATGTACCATAGAAAAATTATAGCTTTTAATATTTCTCGGAATCATAAATTCATCTTTATCCATAATTGCAACATATTTGAAGCCGTTTAGTCTTGCTACACAGTCGTTAATGATAACCTGAAGATCACTAAATGCGTGCATGGTTTTCTTGCCTACATCTCGAGGAAATATATCTATAGTAAAAAACAAGAATTAGACATGATTATATTTGTACAAGAATTGAGTTTAAAAAGTAATAGACATTCAAAAGATGTAAGAAAATGTAAAGAAATAGTTTTACATTCTTTCTCTAATTTTTGTCCTGTTTTCACGTTTGCTGAACGGTTGGAGAAATATGTTACTCCTCTCTAGAGAGAATGTTGTTCCCGGCAAGTGATTGGACGAAAGGGTGGCACAGGGTTATTTTCGTGCAGCGTGTTTGCCGTTTTTTTATTTCGCGTGTTGCCGTGTTGGAGAGGTGTTATTTGCCATGTTTCGTGCAAACAGAAAAAGGCATCGTGCAAGCCAATTTCTAATTTTTCGTTCCTCGTATTGTGATATTTCTCGTTCGCCCGTGCACGGTACCCCCCTGTGCAACCCTCTTTTTCGACTTTACCGTGTGACTTCACTAAAAAGCCGATCATGCCTGATGACGTCACGCCCAAAGAACGCATTATTTTGGATCTTCAGAAAAAGTGGGGTCATGTTTTGTCAAAAATCTCCTTGAAATCATTAGAGATATAAAACTCGTGAGAAACGACATTTCTACACTCTCGATGGTTAAATTTTCAAATATTTTAAACGCTCGGCAATCCTCGCGTTTAAAATACTTGAAAATTTAACTATCTCTAGTGTAGAAATGTCGTTTCTCACTCGTTGTGATTATGGATTCCATATATCCCTCTCTAACAGTACTCGATAATGTATTTTATCATATAATAGTTTTTTAGCCGTAATGTTTGTTTAAATGGGAACTTTTAGGTGGCTTTTATTAACTACATTATTCATATATCTTAAGGAGGTAGCCCTAGGGACATAACTTTTAAGAATCACTTGTATGTTTGTTTTTACCATTTTTGTAAAAACGTTCTAAGCTTCTGAGTAACATAGATGGTTTTAATTCTTTTTCAGATAAATGTTTAAAAAGGATTAATGAAACTGTCTGTTTCAAACGCCTTACTAATTCAATTAGTTATCTCCCTTAACCTAGGTCTACTTTCTTAAAAGAACTGTTCTGTGAAAGTCTGAACGTAGGTCTAATGGTATAATAATTCAAAAGTCCATTACCCTGGTATTTGTGCTGATATATAATAAAATACCGAATTTAGATGCTGCATATGCGCATTTCGACAACTTATGTCTCTTCAGTGATTTTCCGTAATGGTTGCAACATAAATAGGCAACGGCAAAAATAAATGTATATTCCCTTAATTTAAAAGAAAAATTCAATTCAAACAAAATCCAGAATCTATTACAAACCTCACTGACACTGGTTATGACTTTACATCGAAATTTACCCTTCCGGACCATCTGATGATACACCCGGATTTAAGGATGTTTTCTTCACAATTCTAAAGAAACTAGGATTTCAGGTAAATGTGATTTTAAAAAGGAATTATTTATGCAAAAAAATGATAGGTTACCGATCTAGTTTTGAGATAAGAGTGTTTAAAAAATGGCGGGAAAGTGAACTCTTCTGAATTTCTTTATAGGATTAACATCAGCAATGTTTGTCGGCAAGTAAATGCGACAAAATAACATTTTGTAAGAAAAATGCCGTAAATGCAGTTTAGATAAAACCAGAGAAATCCGAAATTGAGACAAAAATACCCAAACATGACCAGCGAACATCATGAAATGTGATTTACACTACCCGCAAATTTGTGTTTCATTTAAATTGTCATTGATTCTAGATTATTCTCATTTATGAATTTTGCTTCGAAATTCGCTTCATTGTTTAGCCATTATTTTAATTGCGAAATAACAATTCTTAACTCATTACTTACATTATCGATCAGAACCCATGATTAATATAAAAAGGCATAATAAAGGGTTATTTTTCTATTTTACTGTTATTTGTTTTCTATCAGGTCTGACATATTTGTTATTTTTTGGCCTTCCATACATTTATTTCTATCTACATCTGCAAAACTAAGATTAACTGCAACTTTGGTATTTTATTACTTTATGCCGTATAAGTGGCTATTTTAGCGGGTTGCAAATTTCGAGAATTTGTTTAAAAATTGTTTGATTTTATTTTCATGGCTGAAATCACTTTCCGTGCACCCCCACTTATAATCTAGACCGATTAATACCCCCTCTTCAAAATAAAACATGTTAACACTAGTATAACCTGCCCCCATAGACAGTATAGGGCCACTCTTGTAGTACACCGCGCAAAATTCTTGTAAACTAGTTTTAACCTTAATTTCATCTTTTAAGCACCAAACTTTTTATGTAGATAAGTGAGATATATTGAAATTTGGTCGCCATTTGTATGATCTGGGGATACAAAAAAAATGTACCCGCCACCTGCAAAAAATTGAGAAAATGGCGATTTTTAAGCTGTCCACTCAGATATATAAATGTCCTCATTTGATTTAGTTTTATGCCTAATTTATCGGTTGTAATACATTTTTTAAAAAATAAGACTAAAGAAGTCCTTAAAATTTTTATTTTCGGTATAACAGTTTTGAAAAATGGAAATTTTCGGAATATTTTCATAATTTCGACTTTCTTAGCTTTGGATCGTATTAATGAACAGATATATCATGATAAGGATGGGTATTTGCCAAAAATACAAGTAAAATTTCCTGACCCCGAAAGACCAAAGATTTGTATTTTTGGCAAATACCCCGACGTTCATGATATATCTGTTTAATTACACCGAATGTCTCTATCATAAGATGCTTCCAAGACAAATACCACGAAAAGCGTCTTTGTGACGTGGTATTTGCCAAAAAATACTACGGTTATTAACCAGTCAGAATGCAGCTTACTTATATAAGGTGTAATTAGAATATATATTTAATTATTGGCAATGCAATAATAATTTATGATATGTAAGCAACAAATTGTGTGAAAAAAAAACAGCTTTAGATTTAGACTATTTGTGGGGCCATAAATGCCAAAATTAGCACCCCTCCCCCTTAAAATTAAGGGAAAATAAAAAATATTCAGGCTCTAAATGATGAAAAGATAATGTCTTATGTAAATTCTTGTGTGTATGTCACTGTATCGGACATACAGAAGACCATTTAAGTAGATTAAAACTTTTTAAGTTGTCACTCTTTTGCCCTTCTGTTTGAAATTTTGTGAAAAATGGGAATTTTCCGTTTTTATTCAGAATTATTTCTGTTCTGACATAGCGATGTAAATACTTCACGAATTTGATATATAACTTGAATAAATTGGTAAAATATCGTTTCATTATATGTTATTAGAAGGTATGCTTTTGAACATTTAAAACTAACCAAACTCTAATANCCCCCCCCCCCCCCCCCCCAAACAAACAAAAAAAAACACCAAAAAAAAAACACAATTTATTACATTTAATTACATTTTATTCAGCTTGAAAAAGCTTAAATATTGTGTAAAAGTCCAATGCCATTTCATTTCAAATACCAACTATACATAGAAATTCCTATATATCACAAATAAGATCACGCGCTTGGTTTAAGGGTGGTTTTTCAACAATTAAATTTGAATTTTGTGAAATTCCGAAATGCTGAAGATTCCAATTTTTTCACGAAAATCGCCCTAAATATTCAATGTTATCCAATATTTTTGCGCTAAAATTGTATATTACGATGAATCAAATGCATGTTTTTAAAGAAAGGAAAAGATAAGTATGTTTTTTTCATACATTTGTACATACAGGCATATTTTGAGGATTATTAAGCATCATTTCTTTGGGTAGGGGCAAAATTTTTGGTATTTAGAGTCACACTAAACACTCCTTGTCTGTCTCAAAATTGTTTTAAGATAACTTATGTATCGGCTAGAATAAAGAATTGGTATATCTTCAGATAAATCCTCCAGATTTGCCACATATAACTATTTAAAAGTGACATATATCTGAATTGATGAAAATTACCATTTTCATCAATTTTGTACAAAATATTGAGTTTAAGCTTACAATTGGGACTTGAAATGACAAATCGTGATATAATTTATACAACATTGTTATATGCAATGCAGATTTTTGTGTTCTGGTTATTTTTATGCGAAAATAGACATCAAATTGCTTATTCTAGGAGAAATTTGTCGGGGTAGAGGTAAGATATTCGGTATTGAAAGTCAATTTAATACTCTTCGTTTTTTCTAAACACTGTTGTAAGACATGGAATGTATCGCTTAGAACAATTAAATGGCATATATCTGCAGATATATCTTCTGGCTTTGACATATATTACGATTTAACAGAGAACTTTACACAAATTTAAAGTAATGAAAATTCCCATTTTTCATCAATTTGGGGCAAAATATTGAGTTAAAGTCAACAAATGGCTGTTGAAATACCAAATCATGATGTAATTCATGCAGCATATTCATAGATTAGACACATTTTGCGTGTTCTGGTTATATTTAATGGGAACATAGACAAAAGATTGACAATTTCAGGGAAAATTTGTTGGGTAGATATCAATTAGAACGATTAAATGGCATATTTGCAGATATATTTTTCAGATTTGACATATATTACGATTTATCAGTGAACTTTGGTCAAATCTGAATATTGAAAATTCCCATTTTCCATAAATTTCGGGCTCAATGTTGATTTTAAGTCAACAAATGGCTATAGAAATACCAAATCGTGATATAATTCATGCAACACACATTTTTGGTTTTATTTATGCAAACATAGATAAAAAACGACAATTTCAGGGAGAATTTGCTGTTGTAGGGGTAATATTTAAGGTATTCAGAGTCACATTTAACACTGCTTGTTTTTCTTAGGGACTGACCATTTAACCTGAAGGGGGGGTTATGGTTTTTTTCTCTGGACAGAAAATTTTTTTCGCGTTTCGCGCGAATCAAATTATTTATTTTTTGCACGCGTATCAACAAAATATTTTTTTTCAAAATTAACATTATTTTTTGGGGCAGAAAGCCTCATTCAGAAAATTTTTTTTCATCATTTTGGCAGCNCCCCCCCCCCCCCCCCCCCTTCAAGTTAAATGGTCCGTCCCTTAGCAGTATTTTTAGAGAACTAATGCATCGCTTAGATATCTGTACTGAAGAGACATAGCAAATCCAAATTAACAGCAACTTCGGTATGATGTTATTTAGAACAATTAAATGGCATTTCTGCAGATATATTCTCCAAATTTGACATATGATTTAACAGTGAATCTTAGACAAATCTTTAATGTTGAAAATTCCCGTTTTTCATCAATTTCGGGTAAATAATTGAGTTAAAGTAGGCAAAATAGCTGTTATAATACCAAATCATGATGTAGTCTATGCAACATTGTCATATACAACACACATTTTGTGTGATCTGGTTATTTTTATGCAAACATAAACAAAAAAAATGACAATTTTAGGGTACATTTGTTAGGGTAGCGGTAAGTTTTATTGATGTAGGAAGTTTATTATACATAAAATTTCTATAATTTGTACTAGCTCAGATATTATCTCATGTTTACACTTTGTTCAATTACTATTATGTAAATTTAAACCTGAAGGATTAACTCCCTCCATCGTAGTTTTGTCCTTAGCTATACCTGATATTACTGATTATTCGGATTTCGTTTAGTTTTATGCATTTTAAACATTTTTTTGAAATTATGGATTTCCTTTGTTTGGATTCTAGTGCTGCTGATGAGGAATAAATTACAGCCCATTAAAATTATTGCAGTAGGAGTTAACGTATGTTTTATGGTCTCATGTTCATATACTCCATATCCTTTCGTAAAATAGTTGTAAAGAAGACATTGTGTTCTTTCATTTTATATCCACATTTTATGAATTTCATAAAAAAGGGACAAAATTGTGTCCAAAACGAAAATATTCATTGTTTTATTTGTCTGTTTAAAAGTGATAGTTTGGTCGTTCAAAGTATATTAACATGTTTTATCTTTCAGAACGGACATAAAAGACTAAAATCAATTGAAAGAATCATGAAATGAAAAACACACTTGGGTCTATATACCGTTGAACTTACACAATTTCGAGAAAAATCTTAAAATTTACGTGGTAAAGGTAGGATTTTTCAATTTTTGTAATAATAGTACTTATGTGGGATGTTTTGTTAGCTTTCATTTTAAACCACCTTTTTATAACTGAGAGGCACAAATCAACAATCGACAATATTAGTTTTGTCAAAAAAAGAAATTTTCCCAAATTTTGTTGGATGGTTCTAAAAAGGGGCCTGTTCCAACATTGCGTGCAGGTAAGGCTCATGTTAACATGTTTTATTTTGAAGAGGGGATGTAAGCTGACTTTAAAATGTGAGTGGGGTTCTTAAGTGTGGGAGTGAATGAGGGGTTATTCCAGCCCATGGACTAAAATACTCACGATTCATCATCGTCCTCGTGAAAATAACCACTTAAACGGTACCCATCTTCCCAAGCCAAATGTTTGAGATCCGCATACTTCCTCACCAACCCTTGAAAAATTAGGTTTATATTTTGAGCTTTTTTTGTCTTCGTCTTGCTGTCTTAATTTGTTTTTTATCCGAATAGCTGTGATTTTTTTTATTTTGAATTTAGAATGTCCCCTCATTCCTCCTCGCTTCCGTATTTGTTTGCCGATATATATATGGGACAAAAACCCCTCTGAATACATGGTAAAATAAAGTAATTGGAACAACACATCAATCTCCGAAACAGAGGTGCAAAGCTCTTCCTACGTCAGATATATGACGCAGGAAGAGCTATGCACCTCTGTTTCGGAGATTGACAACACATTTGATGTCATTTGTTTATATTGAAGTCACCATGAGGCCTTCAAAAATGAGCAAACGCTAATATTTCATAGTACCAAGACGGTCCCCAGCACCGCCTTAAGTTGAATTCACTTGCTTAATGTCCAACAATACTACATCTATGTATATTTTCTGCGAGTCATAGGCGAGTTTGTTAAGACATTTGGAAAAGTATTCTTACAAATACTGTCATCAGTCACTAATAGTATGTCCGAGTTGGCTGTAAGGAAGCTTTGCAACTGAAATCGGGAGATGTTGTTACCTACTAATGTACCTATCTGTCAACAAAAGAGAAAATAAACACTTCCATAATTACCTTTTGCTGGAAAATCAAAATCCCTGACTATAGCCGCTAGTCCAATAGACTCGTAATAATTAAGTACTTCCATAGCCTTCAAATTTAGTTTATATGTATACACAAGTATTTTATTTATTCCCAATAAACGCTGTACTTCAAACCATTCTAGGAGCACCTCCGCGCTGGCAGATCCGTAGGCAAATTTACTACATATAGCAACAGAGGATGATTCCGCAGCAATTTTTGCAATGGGTTTAATGTAATATAGTTCATTTGAAGAACACGAGTTCTCAATCGTAGCTATTGAAATTCCTTTAATATTTGATATATCAGCATTTGGGTTACAAGTAAACTGTGTACTTCGCAGGGGAAGTGACCTAATAAAATTCTTTGTAATAGGTGGCCCAGATTCCAAGATTGATATTTTCCCATTAAATAGATAAAAACAGCATGTAGATACACTTATATTTTTATAAATCCAACCATTTATTAAAATTTTATGGGCCACCTTTTTTCTTGTATGATTATGTTTTAAGAAAGAACGGTCACTAGAAATTGGCATTGTATTAACCACTATGGCTGAAAATATGAACACATTTAAATCAGCTGTCTGTCGATATGGTAACACTGATGTAGTGTCACTTGTAGCCTTTTCCTTAGTTGATTTCATTTCATGAATCAGTTTTACGAACTTGGATGTCGATGACGAAATTGACGTTTCAGCTTTGTTATCTGATGCAATACGTGCAAAGTTATATGCCTCGTTCTGAATGATGGTATTTCCACGTCTTCTGATATACAATATAATTCCTACGCAAAATGTTATGCTGATAATGAATAAAATCTTCAATCTCTGTAGGACAAGCAGCATGTTGTTGGTCTTGTAAACTGTTAAGTGTAGCTAGGAAAAAGATAAAAACATATACTACAGTATGTAAGTCATTTAAGGTTAAGAAAGATAACTCTTTAAATCAGTTATGCGTTTGAAACAGTCGGTCTCAAAAGCATCGATGTGAAAAAGAATTACAATTACCTTTGCTACTAAGAGGCTTAAGATATATTTATGAAAATGATTTAACAAACATTTTGGGCTTGCTATATGGTGTGAGCTTCCTAACTGTGTTGAAAACCGTACGGTGACCCCTTGATGTTTAGGTATTGGTCGTTTTAACATGGATATGAGATGTTGTTGTTGACATTTACCCCATTTCTCTTCTTTTCATACAAGTGATTTTTAAGAGCTGCGTCCCTTAACCTAGGTCTACCTCCTTAAAGCCTAGATGTTGTTACAATGAAAAGCAACACAAAGGTTGATAATTTTTATAATCAAAAGTTAGAAATTAAAAACATGGGGCAAAGTACTCTCATAAACAATTTCATTCAACGCTCGATAAAATGACCAAATGATATCAAAAATGGGGTACTCATAAGTAAATTTTAATGAATTTAAGAAAAATATCGTGAGACATCGATCTGAGCTACCGGGAAACCATTAGCTCCATAAAAGCGCTTTTTTAATGCATTACAAATTGCATATCGCGAAGGTTGGTTTCGCAGATATGTGTTGTTTAGCAAAGGTTTGCATTATTTCGCACAGTCAAATTTAGAGTTTGAAAAATGAGTTGTAAACTTACGAGGTCTTCTCCGTTAATACAGACTACAAATCAATTTGTAACAGACGGTATTCACTATTAGTTATATTGTACTAAAATAATTTAAAAAAAGCATATAATAGCAACAGCATGATGGTATGATTTGTTGTTGGAGGTCAATGTCCGATGTGAGCAAAACCTAAACAGGTCATTGTGTATTTTGATTGAGACAAATACATTTGTATTGGATAATGCGCTTCGTATAGTATACAGAATACTTGTTAAGTTTTCAGAATAAACGTGAAAACAAGAGTTCGAAGCATATTTAGATGGAGAGAAAAGGAATGGAAATCCATTGAACGAAAGTCAAATTCCAGAGTACACATACACTGACTGAGAACAACTGGGACAATCGTCACCTTCCAGACTTTGAACAGGACTTTATAAATGAAAATGGTGGGTTAAACAACCTGGAGTTTTTACGATGCATCAACTTCCCACTGATATGCCGACAATCTACAGCATTTGTATTAATAGTAAAATGTACTAGCAAGCTCCTAAATGAAACTTATCCAATTCCATGAAGAAAAAAAAGAAAAAGAAAAAAAAAAACAGAGTGCCTTCAGGTGCTTCGGAAGGATAAGCATGTCCTGCTCTGTATACAGCACAAAGTAGAAATTGAATTAAATACCTATCAAACAAATCTGGATACGTTCCAAAAAATTTCTTGAAACACTATCATTTTTCAGTAAACGAAGCTTTTAGTTAAAAGTTATGAAGGGAGCCTCTGTGTCGTAGTAAAAAACCTAAATAGTTACAACATGCTCAACGTAAAGGATAGACTGAGATAAATTTGCTCCATACGCTGACGGTATATTTCTGTTGAGGAGTGGAAAATATACAATGTCAAAATTGAAATATTCTCCTTTGTCATTGGTTCGTGTATTGAGATGAATTCGACGGATTTAAATCTAAAAACGATGTCGAATGGTCAGAGTTTGTAGTCTCTTTTTTCAGTTCTTAGGAAAATAATCAAAGCTCCGATGAAGCTGAATCTCGAAGCCCTGAAAATCTACATGTGGCAAAACTTCGTAGTCATCCAAAGAACTGCTGCATACGTCTGCATGTATTAAGTTATTCCGTAATACGTGAAAATAATCGCATTGTGAGATTTCACACGTCGATTTTATTGCTATAAATATATGCAATACACTGTCACAGGTAAACAGATGTTATTTTCATCTTTGACAAATTACTGCACGACAGGTTCGTTGACCCGAGACGCAATATAAAAAACGAGTTATTTGATAAATACAGATTAATACATGGGCATTTCCATATTGGCCTGGTTATCATCCCGAGACACCCATATTGGCCCGAGACGAAGTCGATGGACAATTTGGGTCGAGGGATGATAATCAGGTCAATATGAAAATGCACGTGTATTAAACTTTTTATTACATACTTCCGACGTTTAGTATGGACCGGAAGTCGTTTATTTGCCCAGGCTAATATGGACCGAAAGTCGTTTATTTTGTGTGAGATGCACGAGGAGCATAAAATAACCCATTATGTTCCTTGGCTGTGAAAATATGGACAGTTTACTTCCGGTCATATTGATCATGCAAAAACGCTTTCATTTCTGCTAAGTATGTAATAAACATGCATATTGTTTTCAATTTAATATAACAACACCGTATTCAACCCAAGAAAATGAAGAAATATAACTTAAAAACACAATGTATACGATTTTGAAAGAAACTTGCGCACTATAAGTTATCCTGCATTGAATCAACTAATCTTATTATTTAGATAGTGTCGAAAATCGTTGAACGGCAAGCGGCCTGCAGGCCGCGCCGTTCAACCATTTTCGACACTGTCTAAATAATCATATTAGGATAACATTTTTGTGCGGTTATGCAAACCTGTTTGTGTTTAATAAGAAAACGATAATTACAAAATGACCTACATTTAACTACACGATTGTCACATAAACGCTATGTCGACTGACCGCGTACTCTGGACAACACACAGCCGAATGATGTATTGATTTTTCATCTAGTATAAAGTTTAAATGGCGTTTTCGTGATACATAGAACGGAAACCTTTGTTCATATAATTTACATGTTATTCCAAGTATAGATGTATTTCACATTTTATTTTTTTATTGTATATAAATATCAGGCTGAAATTAGTTTTACATTACGTGGAAGTAAACTATGTTAAACTTTAATTTCGATATGTTTACTGCATGTTTGTGAATTTTGTCCTTATGTACAATTCTTATGTACGCTTTTGAATGACTTTGGTCTAGGTGAAACACTACATTATCATGATTATTGATTGTCTTGTGTAGGGCGGACATGGTAATTTAGCAGGTGGTTAATCAGCCGATAGAATCCAAGTTTACATCCGCATGACCGCACAATATATTTTATCGGAAGCACGAAGATCATCTTCTAGAGCTGTTAAAAGGCTTGAAGCCTCACGTGATTTTTTCTTGTTATTTTAACATCTCTCCAGCCATTTCATGGCTTCGAGATAAAAAATTGAATAGAGATAGCCAATAAAATAATAAAGTCAAAAAGAAAAATAAAGGAATTAAAGCTAAAATGTAAAATGTTGGTAGTGCATTTATGTGAGAAATTCTCATATGAAAAAGTAACCCATTTGACAAAATAAAGAAACCATACATCTCGTTTTACGGACTATATAGTGTATGCGACAAACTCTATCGAATAATGAATAAATCGAAGGATATGATATATATATATATATATATATATAT
>MJUU01069452.1:0-17720 GCA_002080025.1 Modiolus philippinarum | reverse complement strand
GGGGGGGGGCGTACGCGGGTGAACCCACCTATGAATCCGCGCCTGATAACTTGTGAATCCAACTTGTTTACATGTTTATACCCTTCACCTTAATTGTTACATATTCGTTTTCCACCCTTACACTATTTAGAGTAATATATGACAGTTAACATCTGCTTTGTTTACTTGGAATGCAGAGGATTTGTAAATTCAATTTACTTCCGCGTTCTATAAATAATAACGCAATAATAATAACGCTATATCCATGATATCGAAAATAAAAAAAAATGTGAATAAGGAATAAGTAACGAATAAGGAATAAGGAATAAGTAACGAATAAGGAATAAGGAATAAATAACGAATAAGGAATAAGGAATAAGTAACGAATAAGGAATAAGTAACGAATAAGGAATAAGGAATAAGTAACGAATAAGTAACGAATAAGGAATAAGGAATAAGTAACGAATAAGGAATAAGGAATAAGTAACCAACTTGACGCCCCTAATTGATAGTTATCATTCAAAAGATGCTGTGAATTGAAATATTTAAGAAAGTTACCGGGTCAGCATTATGAATTAGAAAGGGACCTCATTCGAAGCAAAGTGGACAATATATTACGTTTCGAATCTGTCGGTCGATTATGACGTCATAGAGGAAGAGAAGCGAGATGCCTTTATGGCGATTTCTTTTTGTCAGCTTTTAACCTGTCCATGAGACATTTAGTTAGAAACTAACAACTAGCAGTTTACATTATGCATACAGGTCAGTGCTCAAAAATATTAATTCAACAGGTTTTTGCGTATTTCTGTTCTTTTTCTATGTTTATTGAAAGATTTGTAAGCAATTACAACGGCATAACTATTTTATAAAGACATAATCAATAGCGACCGTTTCTTTAGCGTCCCTATTTAACATTAATTCGCACACACTAATATATTTGCTTTACATTGAAAGCTAGTGTCGCTAGTTGAGCAGGACATACTCACCCTTCCGGAGAACCTTCAATTATTCATGATTTTCATGGGAAGACACACTATAAGTGCCTTAGTTTTGAATGTCGTATTTATTTTTACTTCCGCGTCTTTTGACTATCCAATGTCATTCTTTTGTCTTTGATTTTCTGTATTCTCGTTTTACAATGTCTCTGGATTTTCATTCTTTTATTTCCATTTTGCATTACCTTTGTCTTTGTATGTTTGTTAACTTTCGATGTTAAATGATCATTTACGCTTGTTACCTAGGTATTCTCCTGCTTATATATACACAACAATTTTTACTTCAAAGAAATTTAAGTTAATTATTTCTGTGAAACATGCGTTCTCAGACCAAAACATTTTCTGTTGATTTCTTAATTTCTTACTAGTGCATTAGGGCAGTTGATGCAGTGCTAATTTATAGAAAGTGTCGTTAATTAAGCAAGTTAGACACTGTAAGTATTTCACGGCTGACTTTCGTGAAGTGCAAGCACACAGGACATAAGTTTTTCTTTTACCTACATATGTTGACATAACAAACGTTTTTTTCAGATAAAATTTCTAATTATACATGTATGCCGTATTACAGGTTAATGCCATTTCGTGTAAAAATGAGGAAAACTTGTAATTTCTTTTGAATTATTATTTGTATGCTAGAGAGGAAAACATCTCCTGAAATGTCAAGCCATGTCACTTAATAATAATAATTACGAATACCATTTTACTTTTGGTCTTTGTGGTATAAAAATACTTCTTTTATTGAATTTTACACTTCTCCTGAAAACTAATTGTCGAAATGTTTAACGCTTTGACTTTTAATGAAAATTGTGTTCGATTGTTCAATGAGTTCAACGATTATTAAAAAAGCATCGTCTAACAAACAGCGTTAATTTGCTTTGGTTCGGTGCATTTCAAACATTTTTTGAAATAATGGATTTCCGCTATGTTTGGGTTCTAGTGCTGCTGATGAGTCAGTAATTTCCGGAACGGCCATACAGCTCATTTAAATTATTGCAGTTGGAGTTAACATATGTGTTATGGTCTCATGTTCATTTACTCAATATCCTTTCTTAAATATTAAATATAATTCACATAAGTACTCCACCACACATTCTGTTTGTTCAGTCTTCAAAAAGTAAGTTTATATTCGTGTCCTTTTTTAAGAAAAAGATCAGAGTAAACGCCTACTATGGCTGAAAGCCACAAGTTAAAATGGAAATGCACTAGAAGAACAATTACAAAAGATAAACGCAAATAACGTAGCTCGGAATATTCAGACTTGACACCAGTGCCAGAAAAAGCCAGTAGTCAGGTTAAAAATGTTTTTGCGTATCAAAACATTGTACTTTTTCCTTAATACAATATCGATAATGGAGCAAGTAAGCTATCTGTATTGGGTTCTTTTTGTATGTTTATCATACAAAAGGGAAAAGAGATAGATTAAGGGGAGGGTTGGTACCCATAAACTGGTTTACTCTACCACTGGCTTTTGCTAGTGCCGGTATCAAGTCCGCCTATCCCGAGCTCCTCTCGTTGTTAACGTTTTTCTTTTGTTTTGTATTGATGTTTTTTCTTTCTTGTGTAGATTCCGGGTGAATTGTGACATGTAATTGTGATTTTTGGCCATTGTGGTTATTTCCTGTTATCTTTTATTCGCAATTCCTTTTTTCTTTATTCCGTTTCCCTGTGGTATAATAAACATACCAAAAGAACACAATACAGGTAGACTGACGGTTCGGTTCTTACTTACTCTACTGACCATTATCTTGAAAAAGAAAAGATTGGGACAAAACATATTCGTGAAGGCTGGGTCAAAGAGTGATCCCCTATAGCTCCAAGTGTCTAGTTTGCTGGTACATTATTGTTCGCTTCGGAAGAAATTTCCCAATTGGTTTTGATAAAAAGTCGTTATTGATTTCAGCAAACATTGGTAGTATCATTTACAGGCCAGAAAACGTGGAAATCTTCAGTTCATTACCCAATTTAGCACATTCGTAAAGAATATCCCATCGACATCCGCTTTTACGTAAAAAACTGTAAACTACGTTTCAGTTTTTCTAGATTGCCTTGTTTTTGATTGTTGTGTTTCTATTTCTGTGTTTTCTAGCTGCCTAACGTCATTGTTTTCTGTGATCTCACTTTGTTCCCTCGGTACTTTACTGACGCTGTTTTAAAGTTAGATCAATCCACAAATAGCTTTAATTTTTCCGAAGTATTGTAAATTGGATTGAATTGCGCCTTTGTCCCAACGTATTTGTTAGTATGAATGACATATAGCAAATTATACGGTAAAGAAAATTTTAACAGTATTTTCATAATGTGGTGTATTTGTTTAGTTGGCCGCGTTATAATGACTATTTGTTTTTGATAGATGTTATATGTATAACATAGTGTCCATAATTTATTGTCCTAGTCAAAAAATGTCCGTGTTCGTTTATAAACAGTATACTAATAGTATTTGATCTTTAGTGGTGAATTACCAGCAAACAAATACTGAGAAAAACGGGCCATTTATAAATAGCTTAATTGTAACAGCATTTTCATATAATATTATTCAAGGAACTGATTCTGATGGTAATTAGGTAGTATGAATATTTCAAGGCAAAGTCTATAGCCTTCAGAACTTTTCGTAAATATCATTCGACTAATCGATCAAGAGTGTAAAGGCCTTGGACAAATAATTCAGTTATATCATGACGAAAACATGATGCGGTGCTTATTTATGGGAGTGCATACCTACCTTGTCCTGGTTATGCCATGAGGGATATAGGGCAAGGAATACGGACCTCTATCTCTCTTTCTTCTTGGATTTATTATCTATTTTTTTCCAGCGTAAACGGAATTCTTACGTTTTGTTTCCAACGTACGTCTTCATGTGTTTCAAAGTGACCTTGTTTTCCTTTTCTATCTTATGTCCATCTCACAGCTTATCTAGTCATGTCATTTGCTGGTTTTCGTAGGACACGACTATTCCATCGCCACCCGTCTCATTACCAAAAACATCGGAATAGGAGTCCAAAACCTGTACCAAGGATATTTACAGGGTGCCATACACGGAATGAAGCCTCGGTATTTATAAGTGGTTAGAAATTTGATATAAACGGTAAATTTCTATAAAACGCAAAGTAAAATTTTCATGTCAGGACAAGTCTTGACTATTTTGCGGATGAATACCCTCGGGAACCTCTGGTCCACCATCAGTGGCATCGGCCCAATAGTTCAAAATACAAAAATACCAGATTTGCATTAAACACAGTAAAGTTTTGTTATGCTGTACATGTGTTTCAAGAAGTTACCTCTCATCAGCAGCATTTGAATCAAATAATATGGAAAACCATAACCCAAAAGTAGTCAAGAAAAGAAGTACTGATTATCAAAAATATAAAAATTGGAGGCCATGCCAAAACCTTACCAGGGACATCTACCGAGTGTCATACATAATTTATATTGTATGAAGTAACCAACCTGTTTTGATGTGGTATTTAATTTATCAATAACACGTCTACAAAATTGGAAAATAGCACTGCAATAGTTGAGATGCAGGAATTGAGACAGCATAATAATACGTTTGTATTTGACACCTTACATAAAAAAACAGGTCTGGTTTGGGAGTTTCTGTGGTCAAACTTCAGTTAAACATCAAGTAAACAAAATACGCGTCATTCACGAAGACATCCAAAACCTGTGAAATAGAAGAATGAAGAAATATAGATATCCACAGAACACGAAAATTAAAACACATAATTTTTTATACATGTTTTGGTATATGGATTTCCAATATTTTGATCTTATCTGCATTGAAGAAACATAAATTGACGGAATGCGCATTTGCAGAATCCAAATTAACAACAACAATCGTACATTGTATTATATTATTTAAAAAATAACGCACTTGCAGTGTTAAGTCGTATTTAAAAAGAGAGTGATATCAGGTGCTACGAATGGCTTAGTATGTCCTGCGCTGTATACGGCATCCGTTACATTATCAATAAGTTAATCCAGTGTTTAGATGAAACTTGAATCCCAAAACCTTAAAGATACAAATCTACCTCGAATGCCCATATTCATTTGATTTGCGACACATTTTTCTATTATGTCATGATGGCAATATAATTTCTCAAAGAACGAAAGTAACAAAGATTAAATTTATCCCCCAATCAGCTGATATAAGAACTGTGCTACGCTCTATTACAAACAATTGTTCAAATTCGTGCTCTCCAGTGTTTAAACTTTGTGCTCTTCGCTGTTAAACTTTGTGCTCTTCAGGAACTAATCAGCATTGAAATGTACATTCCAAACGCTGAAGATAAGTGTTTTGCTGCTCAGAAAGGGGAAATTCACAGCTGGCAATTTCAAATTATTACGTTTGTCATAAAGCTTAACGCCCATCTTGGTCATTAGTGTACAAAACGATCTAAGTACAAAATAGAAGCAGTCGTATGAGAAACTTTTTAATTTAATCCATTGGGATAGATCGGATGTAAATATTCCTTAAATTCTGGACTATTCAGAAAAAAATCATCTTCTATGTAGGAGAAGCTAATTGAAACGACTATGCTAAATTGTTATATTTTAACGTTATAATTAAAAATTTACTTCATAAAGTGAAAAAAATCCCACTGAATATTTTTATGTATCATTTTTGTATGTGTGCCTGTCATTTTTCACTTCCGTGACATGTTCATTTTATGCCTTTGCTTCTCTGTTTTACCGACGTTGCCATTGTCCTTGGATGGTTCGTTTTAGACTGACGGTTCGGTTCTCACTTACTTTATAACTAAGTGCATTTTTTGAGTGTGTAAAAAAACAATTCAGTGCATATTTTTATTCTCAGACTCGACAGAAAGGTGATAATCTAATGTAACACAATTATCAGACAGAAAAGATTTGATCAAGGAAATTAGCTTAATGATAAATAATAATAAACTTTTGGCTGGCCAGTTTTCGGGCCGGCTTCGAAAGAATGCATTGCTTGGTCGTTGATTGGTCCATTCGGTACTGAAAATCAACCATTAGAGGCATAGACCGTGATGTAATAAAACGAAAAAATATTGAAATTTCATTTCATTTTGATTTACATGGCCATTGCGACGATCTTTGTCTAACGATAGAGCAAGCCTTCGAGAAAGACTGGAGGGTTTTCAAATGGGTTCAGGACAAAATGGTTACAGGCTATTTCATTCCAACTTTCGTGTCTAATCAGTTAGACATTCCCCTTTTACAAGCATTCCAAACCAGAAACCACTTTCGGATCGACCAAACTAGGATAAAGATATCTAAAAGGACTCATTAAGGACAAAATATAACTGTATTATGCATTTTACTGCGTAATATTTCCGAGAGAAAAATAAATCATGTACATGTACATAACGTCAATATTATTGCCGTTTTGTGTGCGAAGTAGCGCCGATGTTGTAGTATTATTGTCAGTCAAAACGTTTGATGACTGCAAATCAATGATGAACACATCAAAATAACATACAATTGGAATGTAAATAATCATCGGTTTGACGTTGCAATACGACAATATATTGACTGTCATATGTTAAGATGAAGAGGCAATTTGAAAATATATGATGCACCGAAGCATTTGACGAGGTAATTATTAGTATAATCAGTTTGTCCGGTAAGAGCAATCATTCAAACTTAATACTCTGTAATCAATCAGTCGCAGTTGTGGTAAAGTTCAAGGTGTTCTGGAAAAAATTTATTGGACGGGCATACTAGAGTAAAATTGAAGTATGACAGTGACTTATTGATATTATGCCCGAGTTTTGATCGAATATGAATATGTCTTATTTGGAAGTAAATATATTGGCAAACGAATACAAAAGTAGGAAATCAAACATAAAAAAAATCCTTCCCCAAAATGTAATTAAGATGAAACACAAATGGAGCAAATGTAAAAAAGAAACAAGCAAACAAAACTGAAGACAAAATTCCCATTATATAACAAACCAGTAGCGTGAACCCTATAAAAATCGGTATCACCAGAGGATCCGAAAGGTCAAGCATGATATGCACAAGGAGTGACAACTGTAACACATTGAAATACTTCAGTAAAATAGCAAGTTGTTCATTTGCTAATTTCTTTGTTTAATTACACACTACATAGTTTACATCAGCCGTAAAGTTACAGTTACTGTATTAGCTGATATGTGTAGAAAACACAGTTACTTAATGTACAGCACCGAAATCGGTTTTATGTATCTCCGTTGAGGCATTATGAAATTAACCCACAGTAAATACGTAAATCATCAAATAATCAAAGCTGAAGAGCTAAAAGACAAAGCTTAAATATCAAAATAAGCAATGAAGGGATATGGATTAAATGTACATGAGACAAGTCCTCTACAAATAGATGGTTAAAAAAGGCAATGGAATAACGCTTTTATTGTTGTTCTTCATCTTGAAGTCACCATGAGGCCTACAACAATGAGCTATCATTGTGTAATATTGTAAGTGTACGAAATTTTCAAATCCCTCTGGTGGGCTTAGATAATGTCTAATCGATATTAAGCTGTCGAATAGGAAGTATGTCACTACAAAGGTAAAAAAAAAAACAATGTATATACTGTTTGTAAAAAATGCGAATTCAATTTTCGAAACATTTTAAAAACTGTTGTAAGTTAACTTTAAAATGTTTATCTACATAATTAAATTATTATACATTTGAAGTTTCCTTTTGACATTGCACCGCTTCCGCCTGATCTGGCTACTCTCAGGTAATTGGAATTATTGACCTATCAGTTTTTTATTCATTAGAAATGGCATGTATATTTTATGATGGAGTTTCTGGTTTTTGGACTCCCATCAAATTTATTTCATATAGGACTATTTTTTTCTAGTTTTAAGGGGGAATCAAGTGTATTCTATACAAACAATCCTACGATAGAACTTAGACATTTTATCTGGATTGTTTTTATTTAGTTCTGAGTCTCTGTTATTGTACATTGATTTCGTCTGATGAAACCTTCAGACATGCATCGAAACGATGTACCAAATTATGATAGCAAACGTTTTGTTTTTCCAAAATTGTAATACTTAATATATTTTCTTTATGTAAGCGAGTTTTATCGTATCAAATACCAAATCCTTAACATCCGAAATTATTCAATATTAAACATAAATGTTTGTAACTTTCCGTAGAGTCAATAAAAAATGGCGAATCACAAAACAACTGCCTGATTGCAACTAAATTGTATTCGAGACTATTGTTAGCGACATATTTTATATAGTGACACTCCATATTTACCAAAGATGCAATCTTCCCAAGTTAAGGTAGATCGATACTAATATGCGGCGCATTCGATTGGCGAAGTTTGCCGAAATCGGAAAATATCATCATCTCCAACCGAGATTTACTGATTAGTATTTAGTTCTATTAACTGGCTTGAGCCGAAGTAGACAGATCTTCGTTTTCATGATTTATGTGAATTTCGGTCGTTAACATACATTATGGTATTTGCAGATATGTGTTTAGAGACAGCTGAAGAATTTATAGATAACAAAGGCACGAAGTCTACGAACCAAACGTGCTGTTGGCACCAGTAAATACTTGTTTCATAAAAGAATCAGTCCCTTCCTCTCTTCTGTTTCATATAAAATGTAGTCCCTCCCTCTCTGGAAGAAAAGAGGGAGAGACTGTTCGACAAGAGTTACTTTTGGCAAACCACAACGCTATATCTATGTTTATAGACATTCTTCCAAAAGTCAAATTCCGGAACGTTCAGGGTATTAGAATGACGGGTCAAAGAGGTCAAACGGGGTAGAAATGGCGTCCTTGTTTATGAGGGCAAAGGGAATAAATTATTCTATCAACATATGAAAGGCGTTTATGATTGGATAATACCTGAACTTGTCATAAATCTACATTTTGCATCATGCAAGTCATTTCCAACCAATATTCATCTTAGATAAGAAAATAAATAAGAAAATTCCTTGATTACGTTCAACTGACGTCGGAGACCAGTTTCCAGTAGATTTGGGGTAATATGTCGACTATTACCGAAAAATTCGAACGTGGAATATCGTCTTTTCGATATTTAAAAAAATATCACATGAAGAGAAAATATCCCTCGACTCTGTCTCGGGTGATATTTTTCTTCATGTGATGTTTTTTCTTCGTGTGTAATCTACAATAAGACCCTCTATTGAAGGCAGTATGTTTATAATATCATATTATTTGTGTTGTTCATAGTTTGATATTTTATAAATGAATGTTACTGAACTTTATGAAAAATATCAACTTATTGGTGTTTGGGCATTTAAAAGATAAATATTCTTGCCGATATGGAACTATATGTAAATAGAATCAAACAAAATATACCAATAAAAGTAATTAACAAATGTTATTGTTTGCAAGCAGTATTATGAGATATGGGTGATTTATAGAACAATTGTTTTGAGAGGGTGGGCTATCATTGTTTTGGTGTCTTTTACATGTATAAGATTAGTTGCATTTGTGACTCCTCACATTAAATAAACAAGCAAGCAGATTATGAAAACTTCAAAGTCTGAAAAACTTTTTTTTTATTCTGTAAACCAAATCACCATAGCATTCCCTTAAAGTCAACACCTCACATTGTCTTTGGGGAATTTCCTTCGGGATATCGGGTTAAGAACAGCATTTGGTTGATTGTAAACTGTTCATTTCTTTCTAATCCGTAAATGTGTGACAAACTTACGTGATATAACAAGTAAGAAAAGATGCCTAAGCATGGAAGCATAGTACATATTCAACGATGATCCTGTGACATTAATTCCGGAGATAAGTATGAAATGATTACATGGCATTGGAAGAAAACAGAATACTTCCATAGTGTAATACTCTTTAAGAATGAAATATCCTGAGCATATGCAGCTAGGAAAATATCAGTCACTTGTTTGAATGATTCTAAAAATGGTAAATTTGATAAACACTTTTAATGTTTAAGGCAGATTGACAATAATATTAACATGCATAATATTTTGTTATGAATAGGCACAATTAAAGACTCTAACGTAACATACTACAATTTGTAATAAAAAGCATCGGTCACGCAAACATTTTCTAGATTAGCAAATTGTTCACCTATGATATTATTCTCTGAAACTATTGTTCTGTAAAGTAAACATTATGCACATAGGTCCGTACTGAAAAGTATCCATTCTACAGTTTTGGTGACTTTTTCTCGTTTTTCTGTACTTTTTGTAGGCTCATCGAAACATGTGTGAGGAATTATATTGTTGTTATAATTAAAAAAAGACCCAACTTATAGCCTTTACAAGAATTATACAATATGTTTATCGTCCTGATTGAACATAAATTTGTACATACTGTAATATTTGCATTAGCTTAAATTGCTGTTATTTTACTTTGAAGTATTCGTATGCAGTCGGTACTCGTGTGTTTTCTTTGTTTTTATTGGGTTTTTTCTATTGCGTATAACCTTTCTCTATCTTTGTTGTGTGGCTTTTGATGTTAAATTATCATTTCTGCTTGTAATTTAGTTTTATTCCTGCTAATGTATTCGACAGAATATTGCATACTTAGCTTAAAACAAAACAACTGTCACAGTACACTACAAAGAAATTTTAGTAATTATTTTAGGAAAAATGCGTTCTCAGACTTTTTCTTACCAATGTTATTACAGCAGTTGATGCGGTGCTAATTTACAATAGCTATCGTTAACCAAGCATGTCAGACGCTGCATGTATTTTACGGCTGACTTTCATGAAGTACATGTACACACGACATAAGTTATATTCTCCTTACGTATGTTAACATCAAAAAACGCTTTTGTTCTTTTTTTTTTTTTTTTTTTTTTTGTTGTTGAAAAATCCATAATTATGTTCCGTACTACATGTAAATTCCATTTCGTGTATAAATGAGAAAACTTGTAATCTTATTTACATAGTAGCATACTAGGGAGAGAAGAAGTCTCCGAAAATGTCATGCCAAGTCTATGCATAATTTCACCATAGATCTCTGGAGAACACATTTTACATCTTATATACATCTATTATGGAATTTTGCACTTTTCCAGAAAAGACAATGTCCAAGTATTAAACCCTCGGACGTGTTGAGATAAGAGTGTTGAAGGGAGTTGCACGGTTGATTCTAATTTTCTGCTAATCATTGTTGGATTTAATTCATATCAATCTGTATAAAACACATTAAGTAAACTTTTTTTTCTACGTGTATATTTTCACTTTCCAGTTTTCTTTGAGCTTGCATTTATATTCATGTTTTCAAAAAAGTTTATTTCCCACTGGCCAAGTGATTTTAAAGAAGATCTTTGAATGTACTCCAAAATTTAACTATGTTTCCCATTGGCAGCCAATTCGCATGAGGTGCAGAATTGAAGGACATCTGTTTTGAAGGGGACCATCGAAGATACATTGTGATTAGATTTTATTCTCAGTAGCCCATTTGTTTGAAATAAAGAAATTTTGTGTATGTTCTTTCCATAGGGTCGATTAATAAATTAAGTTCTCCGCAGATTCCCATGTTGGATGACAGATAGGCACCAAAGTCACACTACTAAGCACCTAATAAGCATTATTCATGCCAAGTTCTGTTCAAATTTTTTCAGTGCTTTTTTAAGAATAATTTCATCAACTGATCACTTAAATATGAAAAAGAAAGGAAATGGGGTAAAGCTTTTTTTTAATAAGATACTATGCAGGCTAAGGAACCATAAAACTGCTTCTATATTCATGTCTACAAGACATAAAATAAGCAAATATTAGAAGAAGATTTAGAAACAGAATTTTCAAGGGAATAAACCATAAGGCATAATCATTTTTCGGATTTGCTTTTCACCTCTATCTGTTACAGTTTCTTAAATAAAAAATGCATACATTTTGAACAATTTACGGAAAAGGGTTTGTTACTCTGAAACAGGTTTTTCCGATTTTCTTCAAAATTGCAGGGCAGATAGATCTCGGCATTCTGAACAATTTACCACGTCAGATTTTTTTAAATTTCTGCCATGGTTTTTAGCAATGGATGAATGTTGTTGACTGGCCGACTAATCGAACACAATTTTGAGAATATCCTGGTAATGTTTGGTTACATTTGGCCCTGTGGTTTCAGAAGAGAAGATGTTTGAAATTGATGGTGGACGGACGCCGGACGACGGACAAAAAGTGATGGCAAAAGCTTTCATGGCTTTTGAGGGCAGGTTAGCTAACAAACGAAAATAAAGATAGGAACTGGGTACAACCGGACTTTGTACCAATAACAAATGCCATCGGTAGGGTTAAATGGTTTGTTGATACACAAACATCGCCTTTCTCCGTCCCGTTTCCCTATTGTATAATAAAACCCAATAAAAGCAAAAAAAAAAAAAAAAAAATGGAACAAAACTTAAACTTAATTTAATTTTGTTTAAAACTAAGGAATATCTCTTCCATGCATTTTACGAAAGGATATGGAGTAAATGAACATGGGACAATAACAAATATGTTAACTCCAGCTGCAATAATTTTAATGAGCTGTATAGCTCTATCTTGAGTTGAATTTTGGCTTTTTTATTTCTATCCTTTGGTTATTTGTTCTCTATCAGCTTTTTCGGTTTATGGACTTCCAAATGTTTTGGTTTGATCTGCACTGCTGAGACACAAGTTGTCGAAAAGTCCACATGCAGAGAATAAATTAACAATAATTTCGGTATTTTTTTTATTTGTTTGTTATTAAGAACGATTGGTCAAAGAGTCAAATTGTCGGTATCTCAAAGAGACTAGTTTGCTTTAAACACTGTCGCACTATGGGAGAAACATCAAACTCAAAGGGTTTGAAGAGAACTCATGCTGGATTTTAGCAGACATCGACGGTATCTGTGAGAAGCCAGTATACGTTAAGAATCTTCAGGTCATTGGATTCCAAAGCACATTTTACAGATTTCTGTCCAATGTCCTGTCAACATCCACTATAACTTAATCACGTTTCCGATTTTTATTTTTTTTTAGATGATATTTAAATATTAAATGTTTATGTCTTCTCTTAAACTTCTATAAAGAAATTCACAATAACTTCAATATTTTGTTATTTATGAAATCTTTAACCCTGTTGTAAATCTTGGATATGATGGGAAGGTAACATCCATTTAAGTTGCTACGAGTGGGTGCGAGTAGATTTATAGTTTTCACAACGAAAAATTAAGAATTGTATATCGATCGATATCAACTAGATTTATGTGATTTCAAAATATAATAAACGAGCCTTTGCGAGTTTATTATATGTGAAATTACTTAACGAGAGTTGATATCCATCAATAGACAATTATTTCGAGTTGTAAAAACTATTTCGCTTATGATTTTTATAAATAAATACAGTGATTATTAAGTGCCGAACATCTGTTTACAACTCCGTTGTTTTGAAACCTTCCAATATCTAAAATTCTGTAAATTTTATTGAAAACTAAGGAGTATCTCCCTCATGCAAAGCTCTGTCCTTAGCTAATTTTGGCTTTAAATTTAGATCACTTTGGTTATTTGTTCTCTATCAGTTTTATACATCTTTGAGTTTATGTTCTTCCATACGTTTAGATTTTATCTGCACTGATGAGACATAAGTTGTCGAAATGCGCATATGCAGAAAGTAAATTCACAGTGACTTCGGTATTTAGTTATTTGCTAGATAACGTTAATCACGGCCAACGAGATTTTACAGTGGTCCAATAGAAACGTCGAAAACGTAATATCACATCACGCGTAATGTGTAATTACTTGACGCTCGACCAATGAAATTCCTGTAAAAACGATTCAAGAAGTTCATATCTAAATCCAGCTTCAAAGTCTCGTTGTGTAACACAAATAACTGTCCGTGCAAGTAATAGATAATAAGCGTGCATCATAAGAGAATAAATGCAAACAAATTGTTTCAGGTGAGATAGGATTAGGCTATAACAAAGTTTTTTGTCAATGAAAGGGAATTTAGTATAAGAGTGTCCAATATCATCATCCTTTTTATCATACATTTTTTTTCTGCTACAATAGTCTATGATGATACTTAGATGAAAAAAAGGGAAGTATTTAGAATCATTGCTTGCTTCATCAAGTTTCAGTTGTCATATATATGCGCATGAGTATATAATTTCAACTAGGGATTCCCATTCCCCTCTCTTCCGGTCTTTCCAAACTATTGTGGAATTATCTATCTCAAGACTTATCTGGTCAGGTCATCTGCTAGTCCTCGTACCATATGACCAATAAATTTCCATCCATTTTTACTTGTATAGCAGTAGTAACATAAATTACAGTTACATATATGTGGCGCCCGGTCCATGAATAACTTAAACAGCTAAAGTTGCAAAATGATATTTAAGAACTGAATATCACCGAGAAAGTAATACTTTTTATATGATTATTTTATTAATGATTATAACTTAGTCAATAAAATAGGTATACACTTTGTACTAGTGTCAACCAGTGTAGCGTTAAGTTTTGTACGTCAGTATTTCAATGTTTGGTCTTTACTGTATGAGTTGAACAACCAATGTATGTAGGCGTTACCACTGGGCGTTAAATGTATTTTATTTTTAAAAACTGCTTTGTGTAACAACATTGCTTTGATTATCTGTATATGCATTTACTAAAAATGTAATTACGGATGTTTTGAAATATTATATTAATGAAATGATGTGTTCTGTCATGCAATTAGTGTTAGACAGGTGCAGACCTTTAAAGTATGGTGAGTGCAAACATATCAAAAGCGTTGTTGTTTTGTCTTGATTTTTTCATCTGCGTTTTCAATGTCATTTTAATAAAATGTTGCTTTGGTAAGTCAATAATATACAAAAAATGTATCAATTGATGCAGCCGTAATAATCAACCGTGATATTCCAATTGCATCTGACATTGTAAGAGAGTAGAGACCTATTTTAAAAAATAATTTGTTTTTAGTGGTTACAAACAAATTATCACACAGACAAACATGAAGGTGTCAGTACTTGATTTTTTTTTTTCGAATTCTCTTGTAGGTGTTCTTTACCACAGATATTCAACGACTTAGGTCATAAACTAAAAAAACGAAAATGTATGCTTTCTTCGTTTATTTGATATTCGAATAAATTGTTGATACCACCTTGAGGTTAGAGTAGCGTAATTCAATTGCCATAGGCGGCAATAGTAACGTTTCCTCCTCTTACAACTTTATCAGTGTCATTTTCTCTCCAACTGTTATTGTCCATGAAGAACCATTTATCGCCCAAATTTTCAACTGCAGAAAGTTATATGTTGCCTTTGGTTTTCCGTCCTTAATTTTGACCTCTAGGTGATTACCCCAAATTGCGACGAAAATTGCTTAAATTAAACGCAAACTAGGGGCACCTCTTTTTTTTAATTTTTTTTATTCTTCTATTGCAGATAATTAAGTGGCATTTTGTAATTTTTATATGCAGTATTAAATAAAAATAACAGAAATCAATTATATCCAATCAGTGAGCTGGCAAACCAATTACCGAGCTGTAGATTGGGTGGCCAAAAAGATTCCGAGGCAATCACGAGCAAATTACACTCTCTTTACCTATATATTGATTTGCATCAGTCCCAAAACTTGCCAAATCCTATTTTTTTATGTAGCCTTATATACTAGTAAAATGTTAAGCAACATTTGGTAAAACAATTTTAGGCAGTATATTTTTTAGCAAATTTTTCCCGATGCCGCCCCTCTATGAAAAAAGGAGAAAAAAAATATGACTTATTGGGGACATTACGGTATTTCTCTTTTACGTCATATCTGAATATGACTTTTTTAACGTTTCATTTCCAGGTGTTAAAGGGCCGTATATATTGATAATAAGAACTATCTGGCTTGTTCATAACTGCTGAATTTGAACAACAAATGAAGACGCGGTCCAAAATTCTCTAAGATACAATACTGAAATAGACTATAGGCTAAAACTTTTGAGAATGCTGACAAAGTTCAACTAGCTGTGATGTAATACGGGCTTCTATGAAACATATCGTGTGCATAAATAGAACCACTGAATTAACCTACTATGGTTAATATGACGTTATTGGGAATAGCCCTTTCGTGTATTTTTTGCACAAACAGAATTACAACGAAATTTCGGTTGAAAGTTTGAACAGATACAAATACATGCTACAAAACAACATATTTCTTAGAGTGTTATACAAAATGAATAATAATCCAAAGAAAGTTAGTGTTTTCTATTAATATTTACATTATAAAGGGCAATTACTAAAGCCCATCCCCTTTTTGTGATTTTTGTAAATTCTACAATTCTTCGAAATAGACTATAATTATGACATAACGATATGTGTAGAAATTCAATGGGAATTGGCTAGTCCTGTATTGCAGATCTACACAAAATGAAGTGATTTAGTACCCCAACGGGAGCTTTGTGTCCCAAAATCGTGAAAATGACAGTATAACTCTTTAGGTTAGAGTAGCGTAATTCAATTTCCATAGGCGGCAATAGTAACGTTTCCTCCTCTCACAACTTTATCAGTGTCATTTTCTCTCCAAACTGTTATTGTCCATGAAGAACCATTTATCGCCCAAATTTTCAACTGCAGAAAGTTATATGTTGCCATTGGTTTTCCGTCCTTAATTTTGACCTCTAGGTGATTACCCAAAATTTCGACGAAAATTGCTTAAATTTAACGCAAACTAGGGGCACCTCTTTTTTTATTAAGGTCTTTCACGACCTTGGTCGTAAAGACCTTATTGTTATTCTTTTATTATTATTTTTCTTATTTTTAAGGTCTTTCACGACCTTGGTCTGGTCTTTCACGACCTTGGTCGTAAAGACCTTATTGTTTTTCTTTTATTATTCTTTTTCTTCTTATTATTAAGGTCTTTCACCACATGTGAAAGACCTTATTGTAATTCTTCGGATTATTATTTTTTTTTTATTCTTTTTCTTCCGCCGCTATCCAAACGAAAAAACTACGCGACATATAATTTTGATACTTGGCGTGATAAACCGATATCAGTGTGGGACCTCAAAGCCGACGCAAGCATACTGATCTATTTTTAGTAACGGAGTTATCTGCCCCGGAACCAAAAACCTTGTTATCGGATAGACTCAGAAACCGTAACTGATATAAAAAATCTGAGATGTGGAAAATGTTGCATTCATCCTCATGATGATTTATCACGCAAAAAAATTTTTTTGGGTCGCGACCCCGGTTACGCGTTTTTGACCCCTAAATATGCAAATTTCTCAAAGTTATCGGATTTCGATAAAATTTGGTTTCCAGGTAGCTTTCATGGTCCTAATTACAAATCTGTGATCAAAAAAATTTTTTCGTCCGCCATTTTGAAAATGGCCGCCATTCGAAATTTTGTTATCGCGATATCTCGGAAATGATAAAAAATTTATGAAAACATTGTGTTGCAAAAATACTTTTCTCATAAAGATCTACATTTCTGGTTGGTCAAAAAAAAATTTTCATCCGCCATTTTCAAAATGGCCGCCATTCGAAATTTTGTTATCGCAATATCTCGGAAACGATAAAAAATTTATGAAAATATTGTGTTGCAAAAATACTCCTCTCATGAAGATCTACATTTCTGGTTGGTCAAAAAAAAATTTTCGTCCGCCATTTTCAAAATGGCCGCCATTCGAAATTTTGTTATCGCTATATCTCGGAAACGATAAACAATTTAGGAAAACATTGTGTTGCAAAAATATGCCTCTCATAAAGATCTACATTTCTGGTTGGTAAAAAAAAAATTTCGTCCGCCATTTTGAAAATGGCCTTCATTCGAAATTTTGTTATCGCGATATCTTGGAAACGATAAAAAATTTA
>MJUU01069450.1:21759-32792 GCA_002080025.1 Modiolus philippinarum | reverse complement strand
AACAAATATGTTATATCATGCTGGAGTGGAAACATTGTTAACAGTTGGTTATTCGGAAATAGGTAAAAAAGTATTTAGAAAGTCAGCACCAAAAGTAGATTTTAACATGAATGATATTTTTATGTTATCCATTGATATACTGCTTGCAATGGCAACAAAAGATATGTTGATAAAGCAAGGCATTATACCTGCTGATATTATGAAATAAATTTCATTTTCTTAAAAATGGCAGGTGCTTTAGCAATGATGGTTGGTGGGGCAATAACAAACGCTTTTGCATTTTCTGGTAGTTATTATTTATTTTCACATATGGGCAGTGATGCAAATGAAGAAAAAATAAGACACGATAAAGCTATAGAAAAATTAGAAGAAGAAACAGAAAAATGGAATAAAAGAAGAATTCAAAGATTAGATTATATTAATAAACAATTAAAAAGAGAAAACCATGCCGTTCAAACTTATGATGATGTTGATCAAGCTATGAGAGAATATTATAATGGTACTGGTAAACAATTGGATTTACCCTCAAATTCAGTTTTAGATCTTAAACCAGAATTAAGTGATTTTTATACACCATCAGAAGAACAGAAAAAAAGAGAAATTGTATTTGTTGTTGGTGGTATGGCATTAACTGGTTTTGTTGCTTGGAAATTAAATAAAATGTAAAATGTATATTAATTAATATATTCTTCCTGTATGTATAAATCATTTGGATTAATATTATACCGGTCTAGCATATCAGAATCAATTTTAGAAGTATTATATGGATGCATTATTTCAGATGAATCTGGTTCTTTTCTTTTTAGTAAATTAATATTTGCAGAAAATTTTTTATTTTGTTTATCTTAGGGAATAAATATTCCTTTACCTAATTTATTTTCCCATGGTTTATTTACTTCTGTTTTAATTTCTTCATTATTATACATTTTATTAAATTAATTTGGTTTTAATTAGGGATGTCAAAATGCATGAAAAATGCCACTCGAGTACTCGGATTCAATACTCGAGTATAATCGAGTACTCGGTGATCTTTTGAAACGAAAATTACTAGACTTCGAGATTCTTATCATTCAATGATATATAACTACAACATTGCTCAAATGCCATAACAGGAGCACCAATTACTGTTTGTGTACCATTATAGCCAATCAAAGGTTTGATTAAGTACCATTCAATTAAAGTTTTTTATAACACTTGTTTTTGTTTAGTAACACGCTTGTCTGATTAATCAAATCGTTTAAAAATCACAATTAACGCTTATATAAACATCTGCCGACAACAATGTTTTAATTAATTAATAATTCAGTAAAGAATATTATTTTATTACAAAGTATACATTTTCGGCATTTCGGTTATTAGACAGACGATTTATTCAAAAGCACTATTGGGTCTTTAGGTAACAATCTGGCTGCTCAGCTACATGTACTTACATAATTTAGTTAAAAATCGATTCTTCGTACAAATGTATGTATCATTTTAATTTCAAATGTCGATATAGAGAAAGTCGATTTTCGTCAATAAAAATTCATTTTAAATCAACAGCAACAAATTTGATCTAATGTGTACGAAAAGAAAAGTCTGCTAAGAATTGATATGTTAAAAGTTGTTTGTTTTATTTACAGCTACCAACAGAGTTATTTCTGTCCATGTCTTATACTTGTTACGACAAAGGGTTCAGTTTTCATTTTTTTTTCATAATTTTTGCATTTTGGGGGTGGAAATGTATTTTTTTATTTACTATTTTTGTGAGAAAATGAAATTGAAGATCAAAAACATGTTTTGCTTTTTAAATTTTTATTTTTGGTAATACAGAAATAGCTCGTAAGAAATATAACATAATCAAAAAAATATCTGGGGAGATATTTGCTTTTGAATTTTAAATAGCATAGACTGACAACATGTGTCTTAAGATGTTTAATTTATGTTAGTTAATAGTGTCTTTCCAGGAGGCAGTACAGTTTATCATGTTTTAAAACGCAATGCTCTGAAATACGGAGGCAGTCGTATTAACAGAGAATGGCAGTTTTAATGCCGAGTATTCGAGTACCAATTAGGTACTCGATACTCGTACCTTCCGAGCGATACTCGAGTATTCGAGTACTCGTTGACATCCCTAGTTTTAATACATCGGTTTGATATCCCTTAAACGTTTGTTTTGTAATAATCTCTCCTTTATTATTTAAAGCATAACATAATTTTATTTTTGAAGCTAAAAATAATCCATAAAATATTTTTCCATCATCATCAAGATCATTAGATAATTTACCTAAATCTGTTTCATGTAAGTAACCTTTATTTTTTAATATTTCTACGCATTTTTCTTCTACGTAGATGGAATCGGTGTCGGTATAATAAATTTCTGTTTTTTTAAATCCATCTATTCCTAAAATTACATCATTCATTATTCTTTTAGAATGAGATAAAATAAAACTTCCTAAATGTGAAGGCATTAATACTTTTGGTAAATCATCACCAATATCTTCTTCTATATAATATAAATTATTATTAAGCTTCTCGTATTTTATATCATCTGTATAATTTTTTTTTAATGTTTCTTCACTCCATAAATGATTTTTAGTGTTTATATCTTTTTGTACCATCTTACCATAGAGTGAATTTAACAATAGCTTAACTAAAGCATATCCTACTTTATTTTTTCATTTTTAAATTTAGCTTTTAAAGAATACAACTCTAATACAAATTCTCTAAAAGGATTTATTTTAAAGTTTTCTTCAAATATCATACCATCAAATATTTTTTGTATTCTTCCACCACATCTAACAATCTCTTGAATATCTACAGATGTTAAAATATCACAACATTGTCCTGTTCTTGATCTTAATACTTCTGTTTTTTTTTCTTCAAATGTTACAAAATCTTTACAAAATATTGGAGTAAAGAACATATCATCGGGATATTCATAAAGTATTTTAAATATTCCAGTTTTAGGTCTAAATGTTTGAGTATTAAATTTATTTAATATTTCCTTTTCTTCTGATTTTTTAAATTTCCTAATTGATTCCATTCTAGGATATTCTGAATCTAAATCTGACATTGCAGATGGATATAAAGAGTTTACATCTAATGCTGTCATCATATATTTTTTATCTAATTTGTTTAATTCATTTGTTATGTTATTAAATAATTCAGATTTTTTATCTAATTTATCATACTTATCAATTAATTCAATTATATTTTCTGAATTTCCTAAATATTTATTTAATACTTCTCCTATCTCTTTACTTTTGTCAAATTTTCTAATATTAGCAGCTACTCTTCCACCTTTTACACTTTTTCTAATAAAATATCTAGTATATTTATCTGCAGAAGAATATATTTTTTCTTTATTTTGATTCATTTTATTCATCCATGACTTAAAACTTAAAGCTGGAAGAGATAAACTAGTCTGCATATTTAACCCTGATATATTTTCCATCATTTCATTATATAACATCATACAACATGCTAATGATAATACATCGTTTTTTAAATATGATAACCATTCATCTTGTTTTTCTTTATAATTATCTTTTGTTATCTTTACAATTTCAAAATCTATTTTTCTTAAATTTTCAGGAATATTAAAACTTTTTCCCCACTTTAATAAACTATCCTTGACATGTTGCATAGTACATCTTAAAGATATTATTTGTTTAGGATAGATGTTTACTTTAATAGATTTATCAATTTTTTTTTTAGTTTTGTTGCTCCGTATTTTTTTTTAACCAATTAACCCATTTTTCTGTAATATGTGGATTTTCTAAATTCACGTTTAATAATTTACTTCCCTTCTTTAATGGGGGAAATTTAGTTAAAGGTATGTTTTCAATAATTAATTCAGAATCAAAACCCAATCCATTATGTGCATATAAAAGAATTTCCGAATTATAAACCTTTTCTCCTAGATATTTAAAAAATTGTTGAATACAATCTTCACCTATGAAATAATTGATATGTTTATTAAGTAACCTATTTAATTGTTCTTCTGGAAGATTTTTTACAATACTTTTATCTTCGTTTTTTATATGATTACAAACACAATTTCGGAATAATTTTAAGTTTATTGAAGCAATAGCATACGGAATATGTTTTCCATTTTCATCTTGATAACTTTCTATATCATAAACATAAGTTTGTTTATCAATATTATCATCTTTTACTCCTTCTTTATCTAACAATTTAACATATTTTACTAACTCTTCATCTATTTCTTTCCACTGTTGTTTATAATTATCTTCAATTTCTTTTATTGCTTTTCTTTTATTTTCAATATCTATTAAACAATAATGACCTATATGATGATTGTAAGGATTATAAAGATAGTATACGTAGTTATGATTATTATCTTTTATTTTTGGGTAGATGTGTTTATCTTTTGGGTTATAATATTGAACTTTATCATTCATAAAATTATTAAATCTTGTAAATTTAGCATTATTCATTATAAAAGATTGAACTTTTTGTTCTTTATTATTTTCTTTGTAACAAAATTGTTTATATAATGTGTTAATTTCTTTTTCATGACTTTTACTTAAATTATTACTTTCATCACTATTTAACCATTTATAACATTTTAAAAAAACATTGATTTTCTGTAGGAATATAACAATACTTTCCTTCATATTCTTTAATTGAATATTGAAATGATGATCCATCACCTTTTTTTGATTTATTAACTTTCTTAAATTTATCTATTCCATATTTTATTTTTCCAATAAAAAACATGTCATCCATATCTGATGATTGCTCGATAGAGTTTATATAACTATTAAGTTGATTAATACTTGCAAAATACCCTTTACTTGTATATTCTTGATATTCTTCACTATTATTCAATTTTATTTGCCCTTCTAATTTTACAATATATCCTTCGTTTAATAGATTTATTATTTGTTGTATAACATAACTAAAAGTTTCATTTTCAATGTTAATAGAATATTGAAAATCATTTGCAAGAGTTTCCAATTTATTGGAATAATAGTCTATGTTTCTTTGATAAAAATCTTTATCTTCTTCATCAGCAGATTCTATTTCATCTTTATTATATTTTAGTTGCTCCTCATATGATTTCTTTAATCTTGAGTATCTTAAATTTCCATATACTTTATCTCCTTTATATTTTATTGTTCTTCTGGTTATTTTTTCTTCTATGTTTTTAAGATTATCTATTTCATTATTGTATAAATCGATATATTTATTTTTTTTATTTCTTTTTAGAATTATTTATTTTTTCTTTATATTCATTAAGTTTTCTTTTTATAGATTTCTTTTTTAATAATAAGGAACTGTTATATTCTTTTAATTCTTTTTCTTCTTTCTTTTGTTTGGAAATAACTTTTGATCTACATTCTTTACATTGGGATTTAACACCGTTTTGGTTAGATGAATCTTTATTATATTCACTAAAAGGTTTATTAACTTTACACTTGCTACAAACTTTGGTTTTTTTAGGACTCATTTTGTAAGGTTAAATTTTAATTATATTGTTTTTCTTTGATATAAAATCCAGTAAGTAGGATTTCTCAGTATAAATTCATGATAAGATTGTTTATATTTTTCTTTATTATTTTGATAATGTAATCTTTGTTTCGGTTTATTACATTCTTTACAGGCAGATTTAACACCCATTGGTTTTGTTTTATTTTTATCATATTCATATAAATATTTATATTCTTTACATTTCGTACAGATTTTTCCTTCTGTCATTTTTTTAAGAAAAGAATTTTTATTATTTAAAAATGGTGCTTACAAATTTAACAAATAAATTAGCAGATGAATTACACCGCAGGGTTGTAAGTGTTTTTCCTAAAAAGACGTGTTTATGTTCATTCTGTTGATCAGACATGGGCAGTTGATTTAGTAGATATGCAAAAATACTCAAAACAAAATAAACATTATAAATACTTATTAGCAGTTATAGATGTATTTAGTAAATATGGTTGGTTAGTTCAATTAAAAAATAAAACAGGAGTAACGGTAAGTGAAGCATTTAAAACATTATTTAAAGAAAGAAAACCAATGTACATTTGGTCAGATAAAGGATCAGAATTCTATAATCTGCAAGTAAAAGAATGGTTAAAAGATAATAAGATAAAATTATATTCAACCGAAAATGAAGAAAAATCTAGCGTAGTAGAAAGGTGGATAGGAACAATGAAACAACATATGTATAGATATTTTACTGCCTCTGGAACTTTTAAATATTATGATGTGTTGGATAGATTAGTTAAAAACTATAATAATACGTTACATTCTTCAATTAAAATGACCCCAATTGAAGCGAGTAAATTAAAAAATCAATCAAGAGTTTATAAAAATTTATATCCAGAAAAAGAAGAGAAAATTAGAAAACCTAAGTTCAAAGTAGGAGATAGAGTAAGAATAACAAAAAAGAAAGGTCATTTTGAAAAGGGTTATACTACTCGTTGGACAAAAGAAATATTTGTAATTGTAAAAGTTTTAAATACAAACCCTATTACTTATAAAATAAAAGATTTCAAAAAATGAAGAAATTATATGGTTCCTTTTATGAAGAAGAATTACAGATGACTAAATTTTAGATTTTTCTCTTCGCTGTACTGCCGGCTATTTTTTTTTTTTTTTTTTTTTTGGGGGGGGGGGTCAAATTTTTAAATTTTTTTTATCACTTTTTTCTGTGTAACTCTTTCCCCTTCGGTGTACTCCAGGGTAATTTTTTTTTGAGGGGTGGGGTGAAGGTGCTAAAGCTTTTTTGTTATTCTATATAAACCTATACTGGTTATGCATATCCCGTGGGCGCGGCAAGGCGGCGGCCACGGGATATGTATAACCTATGACTACTGGTAATAGCCAGCGAGAATGGATGCAGTTATAATATTACACCACGCTTTGTCACTCTGTCTTTTAATCTTCCAACATCAATTTTAACTTAAGTTCCGAAAACATACTTCACATTTTATTGAAAATGAGCAATAAATTGCATCTTCCATAGCAGAACTGCAGTTTAAGCATAAGGGTTACCGGCCGCACAAATTACATCTGCATTAAGTATATATACCTAGTCTGACTCGTACATTTCAAAGAAAATGAGAGTTAATTAAAAATGTGTTTTAGAATGAAACTGCAATATAATAATCCTACTGCTTTCTTACTTTATAGCGGAAGTTTTCGATAAGAGTGAAGTTTTGCAGAATAACGGACACTTTGATTGTCACGGAATTCTGCAAAAAACATATTCCGTCAAAAAAGTTTAGTTGCTCCCATCCATAAGATTGACTTTAGCTGACATCCCGTATTTATAATTGTATAACATTTTTGATAGAAATCGCATCTCTTTTTATTGAAAATTATATTATGTGTATTCACTGTATATTTTCTTAGAGTAAAGCCCCTAATATTACAGAATTTTGGAAGCTAATTTACGAGACGAGTCTTGCTGCTTTGTATTGTATTTCATTGTCGGATCAAGAAAGGAGGGGTTCCGGGGGTTGAAACCCCCTTTTCTGGAAATTGATTTAATTTCATGCCAAATATACGTACTTATACCATTATACCGTTTAATAAAGTTTGACGGAACTTGAATATTTTTTGCGTCTTGAAAATTTCTGTCACGTTTTTTCAGGTACCACAAATCTCAGCCCTCTGCAATTCAATGTGGAGTATCAGTATGGAGACCTTTACCATGTTACAGAGTTTGGCATCTCTCCCATACCCACTTCTTATTTGACAGTACTTAGAATATTTTTTTGCTTATAAGGGTCACAAAATATATCTGTCACAGTTTTCTTAGGAGCCACCTGTCCCAGCCTTCTAAAATTTATCATAGAGTATCAGTATGGGGACCTATACCGTGTAAGATAGTTATGGATCTTTTGCATGCCCACTTCCTGTTTGACGGAACTTAGAATTTTTTTGGGCCGATGGGGTCACAAAAAATTTCTGTTACAATTTTTTCAAGAAACACTTGTGCCAGCTTTCTGAAAGTTAGCATGGAGAATTAAAAGGACAATTGTTCAGAGAACAATTGCAAGGTCTTTCCTAGCCAATGTTGTGTTTAATGTTATGTTTTGTCATGACACATGTTTAAAATCATCTTGATGAGACGCACATTGTCTCCAATATATTAGAGTAGCCATTTCTAATCGTTTTAAAGATTTTACGATAAAAAAACGTAAAATTTGGCTATGACATTGACCGATGACCATGATGACCTTTGACCTTGGGATCAAATTGAAGGTCTCTTCTTACTGATTAATCTGATATGTTACATGACCATACTATCTGTAAAGGTTTAACAGTTATACACAAAAAACCTATTTCTGAAACACGTCAAGGTCAAAAACTCTTCAGGGAGTCATCGGAGAGCTTCGGTCCAAATAAGACAAATGTAGCCCTTGACATGATGAACATTTTTGCTGATATGCTTTTTCAGCCATCTATTACGGTTTCCGAGTTCATCTGATAACAAGGTCAAAGGTCAAGGTCAAAGGTCACCGATGACCTTCAACCTGGTTCTCAAATTGAAGCTCTTTTCATACTGATCGCTTTAAACATATATGTTTACTATATTATCTGTAAGCGTTTAAAAGTTATTCGCAAAAAACCGATTTACGGAAATGCGTCAAGGGCTATAACTCAAAAACGGTTCGTCGCACAGTTTCCGTTCAATTGAATCAAATGTAGATGTCAAGGAGAGGAACATTTTTGCAATATAATGTTTTCATAAATTTTTTATCGTTTCCGAAATATCGCGATAACAAAATTTCGAATGGCGGCCATTTTGAAAATGGCGGCCGAAAATTTTTTTTGACCCCCTTTTTGTAATCAGGACCATAAAAGCTATCTGGAAACCAAATTTCATCAAAATCCGACAACTTTGAGAAATTTGCATATTTAGGGGTCAAAAACGCGTAACCGGGGTCGCGACACAAAAAAATTTTTTTTGTTGACAAATCATCCTGAGGATGAGTCCAACATTTTCCCTACCTCAGTTTTTTCATATCAGTTACGGTTTATGAGCTTACCTGATAACAAGATAAATCGTATTTGGGGAGATAACTCTGTTACTAAAAATAGAATCGGTTCCAAGGGTGACCTGAGTCGAGCCAGGCCAATGCTTGTTAAGTATACCAAGTTTGGTTATGATTGGTCAAAGCACTTCGACAACATTGATGGCAGAAGAAAAAAAAAAGAAGAATAATAATAATCAAACGAAATACAATAAGATCTTTCCACTGTAGTGGGAAAGACCTTAATTAGTATGAGGACCTATATTATGAAATAGATTTTGGGATCTCTTGCATGCACAGTTCTTGTTTGACAGAACTTCAAATGCTTTTTCAAGTCTTGAAAATTTCTGTCACATTTTTTCTCAACAACCACATATTCCTTCCTTCTGCAATTTGGTTTGTAGTATCAGTATGGGTACTCATACTGTGAAAGAGGGTCTTGGATCTCTTGCATGCCCACTTTCTGTTTGATGGAACTTAAAATATCTTTTTTGCGTTACATGTATTATGCTTCCCTAGATAACTTACTACTAATTACTATGTTTGAATGCAACTATATCACCAAGAAATAGCTGTCAGTGATTTTAAGGTATGTTTGAAATAGGAGTTTTCAACCAGCCAACTTTACCTATGGGAGGTTGGCAATAAAATCAAATTTGTGGTTAAGGACAATGGGTGCATTCGAATGTACTTTATTGAATTAAACTCAGAAATGGAAAATCTTTTTTCAGGAAGTTTAAGGAAGATTTATCTACGATTTGCTTCCTTAGATCCTTAACCGGGCAATATTATCCATTAAATGTAATTGTTTGTAATGTGATTTTTTTAAAGAGAAGATCCCATTATATCTCATTATATTTGTTTCTAAAAATAAGTCTTTTGTTGAACTTTTTTTTCCATTTAAAGACAATTATTGAACTGTTCCTCTTCACAAACCATTAATAAAACCCCTTTTTTAAAGTCATATGTGGCATTCAATCGGTAGGATTGAGGAATATATGTATTTGATGAGTTGAATCTTACATGAGAAACTCCATAAAATTACTAAGGGAATTTCATCTTCATCACATTAGAAACAGGAAAATTTCAAGTATAGTCATTCAATAATCAGCACCACAGTATTTGTGAATTTTACTTTGGACTTGCCATTTGTCATATCAAGTGTGTTGCAGGAAACGCTTACGCCTTGGTAAGGCAACTGTTTTCTCTCCTCGGAGTGTTCATACTAGTAGGTACATGTTGTGTACTGAAACAGCTGAAACATAAACTACTACTATGATCGTTTTTAAACTTTGCCCAGTATTTGAAAAACAATGAAACAAAAACTCATAATGCTATTATAAGACTATTTCCTATGATTAATTTTAATGCCTTTATTATGTATTCATAACAGAATTCAAAATTGTATTGTGTTCGCCGTGTCACATTTTTTTATTTGTAAACTTTTCTGTCAGACATAATTTGTCTTATAGAAAATTCAATTTTTGATTGCATATGTTTAACTTAATATTCAAATCTTTTAAAATATATCTTAGTGCAGGAATAATTTAACAACAACAACAAGAACAAATAAAACTAGATGTTGTCGGAAACGACAGCTATCCCCGCACTCCCTGTTTGACACAGAAAACAGTTGTTATACACCCCTGGCATAATTTTTTTCATTATCTTTGAAATCTACCTATTGATAGTCAATATTGTTACTAAAAGAATTCTAGGATATATGGTTGCTAAGTAGAATTCCAAAAAATAAGTGGTCTCTGAGACTTTCAGGAAATTAACCAAAATTGGAATAAATATTTTTGAAATCCAGTTGATGAAAATGTTTTTCCTAAACTAAATAAACAATTTAAGTATGGTTGCTAGGTAGAATTCCAAAAAATAAGTGGTCTTTGAGACTTTCAGGAAATTTACCAAAATTGGAATCAAATATTTTTGAAATCCAATTTATGAAAATGTCCGTCCTAAACTACACAAACATTTTAAGTATGGTTGCTAGGTAGAATTCCAAAAAATAAGTGGTCTTTGAGACTTTCAGGAAATTTA
>MJUU01069450.1:5171-16795 GCA_002080025.1 Modiolus philippinarum | reverse complement strand
ACAAGAAAAGAAAATCTAATCAAATTTTCAAATAGCAGGTACACAATGGCAATATGTACTGAACATTCTGTGAAAGTTTCATTGAATTTCATCAAGTGGTCTAGGAGGAGTTGTTGCCACAAAGTAGGTACCCTATGGCGGACGGACGAACGAACGGACGGAAGGACGAACGGACGGACAGACACCATGATCACTATATACCGCCCGCTAAAGCGGGGGGTATAATTATTATCATTATAAAGAGATATCATAATGAAATAAATATCATATAATAATATTAAATTAAAATCTCCTTTAAGCTTTGAAGCCCCTTTTTTTGTTGTTGTTTTTTTTATTATTATTTCTTTTCTTTTTTTTTTTTGGTTTCTTTTTATTATACACCCGTTTTAGCGGGTGGTATAAAGTGATCAAGATGTCAGTTGGTTCGTTCGTTATTCCGTTCGCCATAGGGTACATACTTTGTGGCAACAACTCCTCCTAGACAATGGTTGAAATTAAATGAAACTTTCATAGAATGTTCAGTGGTTATTGCCATTGTGCACCAGCTATTTTAAAGTTCGATATTACTTGATTTGTTTTTACATTTTTACTTCTGGAGTCAAATTTAGGGTTGGGAGTTTATATATTAGTGGGCTTTATTCAAAGGTTTCCTTGTTTGTTTTTGCTTTTTTTATTTTTATTAATTTTTTTCCCAAACTGTTTTCTATCGATTACAAGTATAAACTAGAGGCTCTCAGGAGCCTATATCGCTCACTTGGCTTTCAGATGCCAAAATCATGGTGACATTGTAAGTTATACAGTTGATCTTCAGTCTCAAACTTAAGTACCTCGAACCCCACTAATATCTTGAACAGTATTTCATGTCTGATCATGTTTTACTACATTTCTATGTTGGGTTTTTTTGACAAAAAACGTTCTTGCTAAGGACCACTTTTGACACCAGTTTTGAAATCGAGACGTCATTTTGTAAATGGGGGCCATCCAACAATTTTCAACATCAGTTTTGAAGTCGCAACATCAATATCTATTTGGACAAAAAATTCATTGAAATAGGACAATGTTGAAATGTCTCGCCTATTTGGTGGCCATTTTGAAAATGGCAGCCAACAATTTTTAACATTAGTTTTAAATTTGCGACATGAATACCTATTTAGAAACCAAATTTCGTTGAAATCAGACAATATTGAATTTTCCCGCCTTTTTTAGCAGCCATTTTGAAAATGTCGGTCAACGAACAATTCTTAACATCAGTTTTGAAGTCGCAACATCAATACCTATTTGGAAACCAAATTTTATTGAAATCGGACAATGTTGAATTTTTCCGCCTTTTGTGGCGGCCATTTTAAAATGGCGGTCAACGAACAATTTTCAACACAGGTTTTGAAATCGCAATATAAATATCTATTTGGAAACCAAATTTCATTGAAATCGGACAATGTTGAATTTTCCCGCCTTTTTTGGCGGCCATCCTGAAAACCACCATGGGATAGCCATGCAGGTCAGCTGTTAAGTTAAACAGGCATTGAAGCTTAATTGCAACTTCAATATTAACTGACAAGAATGTTTGCATTGTGGGCAGATAATCATAACTAAATGAAACAATATACACTTATGTACAATTATTATTAAATTGTGAAATAAGTATAGTTTATGAAAGTATTTTTGCAAAAAAATGTAAAAATTTGTACAAAAACACTTTTTTGCTCTTGATTATTTAACAAATAATTATTTCTAAAAAAGTGATAGCAGGGAATTTCTCTAAAATTTAAAAGAGATAAGTAAACCAAAAAAGATTTGAAAGCAGAATTTAAAGGGAAATAGCCCATAACCATATGGCATTGATTTTTTTTTTTTTTTTTTTTTTTGTAAAAAAAGTCAATAACTACAACACAGGCCGTTGGATTTTCTTCAGAATTTTAGAGTATGTAGATCTTTATATGCTGAACATTTTTCAAATTTACATTTCACCTCTATCTGTTACAGCTTTTGAAATAAAAAATAAAAAATGCATAAATTTTGAAAGTTTTATGGAAAAAGAGCTATAACCCTAAGACGGTTTTTCCGATTTTCTTCAAAATTGCAGGGCGGATAGATCTCGTCATTCTGAATAATTCCACCCTATCAGATTTTTGATATCTGCAACGATTTTGAAGTTATTTGCCAAAAACAGCAATTTACCCCTATGTTCTATTTTTAGTAACAGCGGCCATGTTGTTTGGTCTACGGACATAAAAATCGCAAACTTAAAAGTGCATACCCTGGTGATGATTCAGGCTAAGTTTGGTAAATATTGGCCCAGTATTTTCAGAGGAGAAGATTTTTTAATAAAAGCCAAATGGACGGACGACGGACGACGGACGCCGAGTGATGGCAAAAGCTCACATGGCCTTTGGCCAGGTGAGCTAAAAATATTGATATAAGAATAATAAAAACCATTAAATGGACTTTTAAATAATACGAAATCAATTATTTGACAAGGAAAACTCGAGATCAGGGGACAGAAGAAAAAATTAATACCAATATTGGTTGCAGACAATAGGTAATTCTAAGAATCTTAGTTACAATTTTAGTGGGACAAAGAAAATTATACTATTATAAAACCGATGAAGGCTCAGAGTAAGGTATGGAAACAATAATTTTTTTAGATAACCTGTGAAAATGTTTAGTTCTAAATAATAAAAAAAACAATGATGTATAGATTTTTCATATAGGAAAATATATAGCACTATTAAATAAAATGAAAATACAAGTAATAAAGCGATATGGAGTAAAATCATATGAGACATACATTTCACAAATATATGGCAATACAAAGCAATGGAATATTGCTTTTATTGTTGTTCCTCATCTGGAAGTCATCACCAGGCTTTCAACAATGAGCGTTGCTCATACCTCAAGGTAAATTATAGACGGCCACAACATCGGCTTGGGTGAGATTTGTTGCTAGATGTCCATAAATGCTACAGTCATGTCAGTTTATTTATGTATCGTCAACAAAGATAAAATCAACTGGCAAAGTATTTTTGAAATTACTGTTATCCATTGCCCGAAAAAAAGACAAACAGAAGACAATCACGACAAATTAAAAAAACCACAGGGAACTCATCGAGCTAAAAGTAAGACAACTTGGCATAATTGATCAGGTGTGGGCACAATAAACAGGAGGTCAGAATAACAATTTGAAATTACAAAAAATAAAAAAAAGCAAATATTTGAATGAATGATAATGCATCCAAGAACAAGTACGTCATAACTGAAATGTATATAGGGAGCATGCATCTCGTTCAAGGGGAATCGTTTTACTCAAAACTGCAGGAGAGACAAACTCGAGAGTCCAACATATCAATGAAGGGATATGGAGTAAATGCACGTGAGACAACGTCTCTACAAATACATGGCAAAACAAAGCAATGTGACTACGTTTTTATTGTTGTTCTTCATCTTAAAGTCACCAGGAGGCACCAACCTTAATAATTCTACTGTTCCTCTTATTGACATTTTTTATTGTTTGAAACATTTTCTACCAGCTCACATGTATTAACTGATAAATTGATAATACATTCTTACAGGGATAAAATCTTTCAAAATCTTTCAGAATGGTACAAAGTTTTTACTTATAGTAAAAGAAATACAATCAGGTTCTGTACAAATAATTTTACTGTTTCACTAAAAAGGAAATTGACAAGGTTAATACTGATGAATGATCAAATTTTCATCAATTGACATACTAACCTACAGTACTTTCTCTTGTCTTTATATCAACCAACTACCTAGTTTGTTCTACGAGTGCATTGATTTGTTTATCAATTAATTTATTTATGCCAAAAGAAGACTCGAAATGAAAAAAGGCTTAATTAAAAAACAATAGAGTGTAGAACAAAACATGTATGTTAATGTGTTTGTTGTAATAAAATGCATGGACATTTCCATAATAGCCTGGTTATCATATGGAGCCATCCATATTGGAACGAGACGAAGTCGAGGGACAATATAGGTCGAGGGATGATAATGAGGTCAATGTGAAAATGTACATGTATTAAACTATTCATTGCATACATCCGACATTAAGAAATACTAGGCAGATATCGACCGGAATTCTTTTATTTGCCCAGGCCAATATGGACCAGAAGTCGTTTATTTTGTCTGAGATGTACGATGAGCATAAAATAACCTGCCATTTTCCTTGGATGTGAAAACATGTTAAACTTTAAGTCATATTGATCATGCAAAAACGCTCTTATTTCTACTAAGTATGTAATAGATAGTAATAATTAATGAGATCAGAATTTGTCTTCTTACACCTACTTTTGAAGAACAGCTGCATTTTAGATCTATCACTGATATAAAGTACAAAATTTAGTGAAATACATACTTAAAACAACCTTAATATACTATATTGCAACATGGCGTTGTTATGCACCACAACTTTATAATACCTATAAGTAACAGGCATTACTGCAGAATGTGGTCATCATGATCTTAAAGATCGCTATGGGATACCTGTTTCTCAGAGGATAACATATCTATCCCTCTCTAGGGTCAAGATTTTTTGTTCTACCGGATTTTACTTTACTACCGGAATTGACGTGTTCAATACGGTTTTGTGTCTTAAAGCAAGCATACGGTGCTCAACAGTGGCATCTGATCTATCCCATGGTTTTTATTCGTGTTGTTCATCTGAGTATGTGTGTGTTTCATTTTTCTTTATCTGCCGTCCTCAGGTGGTGTAGTTTTTCTTCGTGATTCCGAAATTGCCATTGTTCTCATATAATTCGTTTGTAGGCTGACGTCTCGGTTCTGTCTCACTTTAAATCGGTTTTTATGCGCATGAGAGACAAGACAAACGCATTTTTGTTTCCACGGCTTTTTCGTGTACACGTTTAAAAAAACGGAATAATGAGATGTTAATATAACTTACGCTGGAAGTGAAGTTGCTATTGCTTTTCTGTGTTAAAGTAAGATAACATTAACTAAATTAGAATGCAGAATTGTGAAGAGCCAACACCTTCAGGGAAAAAGAACAAAGCAGACGTATAACCGGCTAGAAAATTTCATCTTACAGTAAATGAGGCGTATTTGAATTCTTTAACTTGACGCGATTTGTACTATTTAAAACGGTATCAAGACCTTCTCGAACGTAATAACTTACAAATAACTGAATGCCTAAGTTACAGTGAATTTACTTTCTGCATATGCGCATTACGACAACTTATGTCTCTTCAGTGCAGATAAAATCTAAACATTTGGAAGACCATAAACTCAAAGATGTTTATTAAAGATGAATCCCACAATTTAAACTGACAATAATAATTTAATAAAACTTTGTCCACTGGCAGATATTTGGGCGCCCTCTTATTTTCACTAATAAAAAAAATTTAATGAGGGTCTAAAAGGGGGATCAGATTCAATCTCGTATTCTTACTTGCGAAGTATATTTTATACAAGAGACATTTCTGTTTGAACTAATGAATGACGCTTTACGCTTTAGCAAAAATATAACAAAAATCATGTTGTATGTTGTATACATGTTGTACAAAAATGATCCTCTTTAAAACCCTCTTTAACTGCAATACATTATTGATTTACGGTGATTGTCAATTATTGTTGAGAAATTTCTTTGTATTAAAACTTCCAGTATACTATGAATCAACAACACATCAATGACATGGTATCAATATCTGTGAGTGTAAAAGAAAATGTGTTCATGGGACACAGATGCCCCCGCCATACAGATATTTTGGCAAACAGGAAGTAGATGAGCAACGGACTTGAAAAGGGGAGACACGGTACAACTCATCATACCAAAGCTTCAGACCAAATATCAAATCATTCCTATATACACAAGCTAAGACATCTTTGAAGCAAATTTCGGACGTCCGACGTACGGACGGACAGACGTACGGACGGACAAGGGTAAAACTTATTGCCCCCGTCGCCTAGTAAGAATAGATCCATAATCAATATGAATATAAGAAAGGTGTTTTCAGAATAATTGTGAAATGAAGATAGTTGACTAAGTTTCAAAGTTTAAGCCAAAACTCTACGGTTAGGACATGCGGACTTGAAATGATGTAGAACCAGTTCACGTACAGAATGCAAAACCCTTCTTCATAAGGCATACATGTGTGAATGCTTAAACCTGTGCTAGGGACCGTAATGAACTAACCATGAGGTAACAGTGTTTGCTCTTTGTCGAAGGCCTCATGGTTACTTCAAGATGAAGAACAACAATGAAAGCATTGGTCCATTTGGTTAGGGATTTTTTCCCATGAACATTTACTCCATATCCCTTTTTGTGTTTATGTGAGAATAAAGAGATGTAGCCATTAAGCCGTTCATTTGGTTCTCGTATGTATGTAGGCCATTATTTTCTCAAAATTTGTTCAAATTTTGTTGTAAACAGTGTAAGGTAATCTCTGTTGTGTGTACTTTTGAGGAAAAAAATCAATAAATTACACACAGGTATATATTTTGACATATCAGCTCTCGAAACATGGCTGTAAATATCCGCTTGTGTTAATTTAAGGATAGATTAAAGATTAAGATCGATTAAAATTTTGCCAAATGACATCACTATATTCAAGTAAAGGCCTAATGAATGACATATATATTTTTTCAAAAACGAATCGGTTTGTGTTGAACTTTAATTTTCTCATTATATTAATTCGCGTGTAAGCCTTTTTGACAATATTGTCTATATGTTTGTTCCAGGAACCGTTATTCGAAATAGTCACTCCTAAATGTTTGTGACTGTTCACTTCTTGGATAACATGGTTATCCATTAATAGAGGAGGGTGAACAGGTGGAACCGTCTTTTTAGCATAGTCATTGTTTCAGTTTTTTGTGGATTAAACTTAACGAGCCACTGCCGCGACCAACTGTGGATTCTATCAAGATCTCTATTCAAAATCGTTGCCGAGTCATAAGGATCATCAAATATTAGATAAAGACTTGTATCGTCAGCAAAGAGTTTAATAGATGCTTGGATATCATCCACAATATCATTTATAAATATTACAAATAGTAGGGGACCTAATATGGACCCTAGCGGAACGCCAGCTTGAATAAAACCTCAGTCCGAGTTTTCAACATTCAATACAGCCCTTTGAGCCCTCCCTGACAGATAATTGCGAAACCATTCAAGTAAAGAACCGGATATGCCGTATTTATTTAATTTGTGTATTAATCCTCTATGCCAAATTCGATCAATCGCTTTGCTGATATCACAGAAAACAACCCTCACTTCCTTCCCGTCGTCTGAGGCTTTACCAAAGTCATTAGTTATATTTACTAATTGATTGATAGCTGAGTCGCCGCGAGTAAATCCTGACTGTTTCGGAGTAATTACACTATTAAGACCTAAAAAATTGTAAACATACTTATATATGCAGTGCTCCATACATTTTCACATTATACGTAAAAGGGAAATGGGTCTATAGTTTTTTAACTCACTTGGATTACCATTTTTAAAGACAGGTATGACATAAGCTCTTTATCAAAATTTAGGAAAAGTGGCAGATTTAAGTGACAAATTGAATAGCTTACTCAGCGGATATTTTAATTCCGAAGACGCTTCCTTTAGAAGTTTAGGACCAGTAAGAGTCTTCAATGATTGTCTTAGCAACCAAAAAGTTATTTAATTCATTTGATCTATCTGAATCGTCAGATATCAGATTGTTCTGTTTTACTAAGGGTGGAATTGTGAATCTGGACGATTTGATTCCAGAGATACAAGCGTTCCACCAATTTTTAGACGAAAGATTTTCGTCAATTAATTTACTTATTATTTTGTCGTGGGCATCATCACGAGCCTTTCTTACACATAATGTTACTTTATTTCTCACTTTACAGAATTTTTCCCAATCGTAAGCATTATCGGTATGCTTATCCCTTGAGTGAGCACGATTATTTTGTCTCATAAGTTTTCTTATTTTCGACGTCATCCAAACTGGACTTTGTTTTCTTATCGTTACATATCTAGATGGAATAGACTTTTCTGCTGCGCTCAAGATAGTATTTGTTAACTTTTCGGCAACGTCATCTATATCTTCATTTTCGGAAATAAATTCCCATTCAGTATTTTCTAAAATACGCCGATAAGCATCAAAATCGCCTTGGTTGTAAAGCCAAACTTTACGTTTTGAAGCTTTTGTTTTATTTTGGGGGATATTATAGTCCTTCAAGAGTAACCAAAGACCAATTTTATTGGCCATTTGGCTACAAATTCTACAGACTGACAACAAAATTGCTGTTAAGAAACTGTACAATTGGTTAAAAAAATTATTCAATTGATACTTACCTAGGCAACTGTTGTGTTAGGTGATGAACTTTGTTACAGTTCGATCATTTATAAACTGGATTTTTTATTACTATTACAGAGGTGAATTCATGATTTTGATCACTTCAAAAAGATTTTTAAACTGTGAAAATTTTTGTTTTTATATGTATAATCAGGTGAACATTTTTATTTATGGGTAATTCACGTACTTTTGGAGATAATGTAAATCACTTTTAGTATTATTTTGGTATAAAACACAAAAACCGTGATTTGATTATGGGAGATAATAAATTTACCAAGAGAGGTAAAAGAACACGAAAAATGATCTCCCATCAATAAAACAGGGGTTTTCACATTTTCTCCCTCAAAATGATATGCACGAATAAATATTTGTGGGCATATTAAAATTTGTTAAAGTAAATATCATTTATTTATATTTTTATTCATAAAAATCTCCCTCATGCAAAGCTCTGTCCTCAGCTGATTTTTGGCTTTACATTTAGATCATATTTGGTTATTTGTTCTCTATCAGTTTTTAAACATCTTTGAATTTATGGTCTTCCAAACGTTTAGATTTTATCTGCACCGAAGAGACATAAGTTGTCGAAATGCGCATATGCAGAAAACAAATTTACAGTAACTTGGGTATTTAGTTATTAGTTATTAGTTACTATTTACATAAAAACAATGCAAAGTCTTTGAAAAATTAAAAACAGAAATTTACCTCATCTAGAAAGGCTATTATTAAAAATGAAAATAGATCAACATGCTCATTAACCAAACAGACAAAAGATTTTTTCCTGAGGTGAGTATCAACTTCTAAATTTGGTAAACCAATTCTACAGATTTTTAGTAACAATTTAGTTGTCAATCTGTAGAATTGGTAGCCAAATGGCCAATAAAATTGGTCTAAGCTTATGCTTGAAGGACAGTAATAAATCCAACTACTGGACAATGATAACGAATTTGTTCGAGAAATGGTGGACCGACAGCGGTATATTGAATGAGATTGACATCATTAGTCAGGATAAGGTCTAATAGGGAGGTAGAAGGTAGGTGTAATTCGTAGGTTCGTCAATAAGTTGAGACAAACTATACTGAATAGCTAAATCTTTTATTTTAACGTTCCGATGATCGAGCTTGTTGTCGTTAAAATCACCCGTAAGGATTATACTATCGATATGAACATCATTAACAGCTCTGTCTATAGAATTTCCGATTTGAACCCATATATCTGGAGTGCTTCCTGGTGGCACATAAAACGTTCCATAAAGGATGTTTTTTGCACCCAATTTTAACTGAATCCATACCGCTTCTACGTTCGGTATTTCTAAGTCCGGGCGCCTTTTTGCAGAAATTGTATTCTTAACATAGACGATCACACCACCGCCAGATTATTGCGGACCTCTGTCCTTACGGAAGGGGGGTTGAAAATTTAATAGTTTCACGTCATCATCTGAACGATTTTTATTTAGCCACGTCTAAGTAAAAGACAATATGTCGAAATCTGCATATAATATAGTCCAGCTTTGGTATTAAGCTTTGAGCATTAAGATGAAGAAACGAAACTGCAGATGACAAGAGCTCAGAATACCTAGATAAATCTAATGGATCAATACTGCTTATGCTTTCGTCGTCGCTGATTTCAGAAGACGGACCAGGGTTTGATTCTATTCCGGAAATTATTAAGAATATATTTAATATTATTAAATAAAAATGACTTCCCAAACAAAATTTCTATCGGTATCAACTTCTCGGAAAAAAGGCTTGGCATTACGTGTATTATGATAGGTTGTCAAATATGTAATATTTTTTAAGAGTTGGTCAGCTATCTTGTTTTTATCTATCAGCATGTGTAGAAAAATTATAATAGAAATTGAAGATTTAAATGCGGAAGAAAACAATAATAAATAAATAAAATATACTTCACATATTTGTAGTCTATTTTTCAGTTTAATACTTCTAGACCTTATAACAAATAGGCCACATCTCCTTCTATAGGTTTCTATGCAAACACCCATTAGGATACACCTGACTAATCATGAAAAATATGAGAGTGGTCTTTTGTCAAATAAAATAAAATTAAGAACTTCTTTATATGACTACATTTAACAATATTTTTAAGATTTACGAACAATTGCTTACCTTTGAAGTTGAAAATGTAAATAACTTGCATCTTTATCGTGCATTTATTTACAGGTGTGCTAAATCGGTGCAGAGAATAGAAGCATAAAACATATAAATAAAGTAAATGTGTGAAAATAAAACAAGTCATTGGAAAAAGAGAAAGGTTTGAAGCTATGAAATGGAAGTAATTTAAAGTTCGTTTGATTTTATCATTAGACAAAAACTGAGTGTTAGTAATATGTTATATTACCCTTTCTTCTCCACCACCGAATATTTTTTTCGTTCCTCAAAAAATATTCGGTAGCGGAGTTGGGTAATATAACATATTACTATTGTGTTTAGAAAAAAAAATCCTGAAAAAGAAAATATTTACACAGAAAAAGTGAAAAAATTTTTTGACCCCAACCCTCTCCCCCCCCAAAAAAATAGCCGGCAGCACAGCGAATCTAAAATTTAGTCACCTGTAATTCTTGTTCATAAAAAGAACCTATTATTTCTTCACCTTTTAAATCTTTTATTTTATAAGTAATAGGGTTTGTATTTAAAACTTTTTCAATTACAAATATTTCTTTTGTCCATCTAGTTGTATAACCCTTTTCAAAATGACCTTTCTTTTTTGTTATTCTTACTCTATCTCCTACTTTGAATTTAGGTTTTTTTTGACCGAATTAAATCTTTTTCTGGATATAAATTTTTATACACTCTTGATTGATTTTTAGATTTACTTGCTTCAACTGGTGTCATTTTCATTGAAGAATGTACTGTATTGTTATAATTTTTAACTAATCTATCCAACACATCATAATATTTAAAAGTTCCAGAGGCTGTAAAATATCTATACATATGTTGTTTCATCGTTCCTATCCATCTTTCTTCTACACTAGATTTTTCTTCATTCTCAGTTGAATATAATTTTATGTTATTATCTTTTAACAATTCTTTTACCTGTCGATTATAGAATTCAGATCCTTTATCTGACCAAATATACATTGGTTTTCTTTCTTTAAATAATTTTTTAAATGCTTCACTTACCGTTACTCCTGTTTTATTTTTCAACGGAATTAACCACCCATATTTACTAAATACATCTATAACTGCTAATAAGTATTTATAGTGTTTATTTTGTTTTGAATATTTTTTGCATATCTACCAAATCAACTGCCCATGTCTGATCAACAGAATGAACATAAACACGTCTTTTGGGAAAAACACTTACAAC